>JAWRVF010001349.1:0-78075 GCA_036785485.1 Physcomitrellopsis africana
TGGCGACGTTCTATAGGACCTCCAACACGTGTCCAATTTACAAGACACGTGTCCAAGTTGCAAGACACGTGTCGAACTTGCAAGACAAGTTTCCTATATGTTCGCCACGTATTTAGCTTGGTCTTTAAGCTACCAACATGTGCGACATGTGGCTAACTTATTGACCAAGTTTCTAATCCAAAAGTCTACTATGGACACTTATAAAGTCAAAGCAGCATCTATGAAGTTTCTAGGAAGTTTTTCTAAAGATATTATGGAATTAACCTGCTTTTACTTTCTTATATCTAGTTCTATCTGATTATATAAGTAACTATGTATATGTCCGTGACAATTAAAGGCTTTTTGATTTTTTTTTTTGTCAATATGAAAGTAGATCAAGTCATGGAAGGTGCATTTTTACAAATACAAAATAGAGTGTCAATTCTTGCAGATCTTTGAGCTATTTTAGATAATATATAAGAAAAAATAATATTCATTTTTAATCCCAAAAAAATCCTCAAATGGAGCTAGTATCCGAAGAAACTAAACAAAAGATTCATAATTTACAACAAGAGATTATTTGATTGAGGGAAGTAGGTGGTAGACAAGCTATGTAAATGATTTCTATAAAAGTTCCAAGGATTTATCATAAAAGAGTTAAAGGCTAATATACTTGATAAATTTGATGGAACAAGATCTAACTTTTGAGATTTTATGCAACAAGTACAGCTCTACTTACAATAATATCCTTCTTGTCATTTGGATGGATTCACTCAACTTGCTTTCATAGGCACCAATTTATCAAGAAGTACTCAATTATAATTTGCTCCAGTATTCAAAAAGAATTCCCTAATTTAATACAATTTGGAGGCTTTTATGGAAAGATTTATTGTTACATTTGGAAATAGTGATTGGAAGAAGGTAGTAAAAAAGAAGATCTAAAACCTACAATAAGAACAATGGTTAGCTGCAATTTATACCACAAAATTTCAACAACTCACTTGTAATCTTGATTGTAATAATAAAGCTTTTATGACTTGATTTTATTTTGGCCTAAAGTACGACGTCAAAAGTTTATTAATTATAATATTAAGAATTGAAAGCTTAGAAGAATTCATGTTTCAATCTATTATTTATAATAATCACCTATTTGAATTGCGATAAGAGAAGTGATTAATTTTTAGTAATGCTTATCAAAGTATGGCTCCTATTTTTTAAAAAATATTAAAGAAGTCATCAACATGTCTCGAACCTATACAAATTAATGTAATTTAATTTAAGCCATTAACATCTATAGAGAAGATTAGACATTGACAAGAGAATCTATATTTATATTATAAAAGATTTAATCAAAAAATAACAAACTATCCAAATAAGTCTAAAGAATTCAAGGTACAAAGTGTAATATTTGAATTGGAGACGTAAAAAATCAAGATATCTAATTATAATAGAAACCTTATAATTAAACATTCCTAAATCTAAATTACCAAAAAAAAGTCTCTTCCTACTTTTAGATCCAACGTCTTGTTTTATGCTTCTTATACATATAAGAACCTCAAAATAAGAGATTTTTATTATGGTCCTTTTAGATATTGGAGTCTTAGCATGATTTATGGATAATGATTCTACAACCAAGTATAATTTAGTACTTGTAAAGAAGACCCATCTTACACCTGTTGAAGTCATTAATAGACAAAATCTTACATTAGAGAATGTTATTGAAGAAATTCAACTATTGAAAATAATATTAAAAGATGAAATATCACACATTGTCTTCAATATCATTTCATATTCAATAAATCCTATTATCATTAGACTCTCTAAATTTGAATTACATAATTTTGATATTGATTGGAGTTTGCAATAGATTTTCTCAAGGTCCAAACATCAAAAGAAGAAATGAGGTGCAACTTCATTTCTTAGAGCTAAAATATTCATATAGGTTGCAAAAAAAAAGCTACATTTATATTATATGCTATTGCAATGAAAGATCCAACTGAGCAACTCAAGCAAGATATTTCCAATAAATATTGTGATCTTTAAGATGTATTTGAGAAGAAAAAAATAAACATTTTATTAAAATATTGTCCTTATGACCGTTGTTGTGTTGTGGTTTGGCTACTATATAAAAAAATTGTACATGTATATTTAATATACAATTTACTACTTAGCTAAATAAAAGTCATATTAGTGGATTTTATTGGTTATAGGATATCTTGGTTATAGGATAGGATATTTTATTGGTTATAGGATATTTTTGGAGGGGAGTCAAACATCAAAGGCTAGGATCATAAGATTTAGGTTTTTAGATTTGGTTTAGGTGCAAATTTTGTGTGATTTGCACTTTTTATGAAAAAGTTATAGGCGCCCAAAGTTAAGGTGTTGATTTTGGACCTATTGTCACTCTTTTGGATATTACTCACGCATACAGAGAGAAATTGAGGATCGGTGACTAGGGTTGGAGAGAGCACTTTCACAGCTACACTTTCTATGTATTGTTTGATAAAATCTAAGCTAGAGTGAAAGAAATATTGGGAGTTGAAGTCAGTGCTTACAAACTTGAGGGCAATAAGTGACCCGCTTACATAATGGTTACATTTTGAGCTATATCTTAGGCAATTTCATAGATTTTTGGCTCAAAATTTTCAGGAGTATATATGCTTATGTCATAAGATTATGTGCAAAACTTTTGTGGCATTAGGATTTTGGATTTGTAAGATATATGGAAAATAGTGCTTGGGTGTCTCTGAGCTAGGGTTTTAAGCACCTGCTAGGAATTTTGAGATATCAGACAATTGGTAATGAACCCATAAGTTGATTATTGCAGAACTTGAAGGTATCTATTGCTTTGAATTAATTTTACTTCGGCCAGATGGTTGGATCGAGTTATTGAACTCTAAAGGATTCGTGAAATAAGTCTTTGCGGGTGAATAAAATTTGAAGGATTTATTAAAGAGTTTGGGCCTTTGCTGAAGCTTGCTTGAATACAAGGAGGTTTTTACCTATAACTTTCTTTAACGAGATTTTGTATTAATACCATTTTTATTTGGACGAAATGACATTTTAGTTTTTGATGTCGGAATTTGAATAAACTACTCATGACTAGATCCCAATGTATTTCGAATGAAGCCGCATCATGCGACACAATCGAATTACAAAATGAAGCTCAATCTCTATTTGGTCTAATTTATAATTTTTTACAAACAAAGCTTATAGCCTTATAAAAATACATTAATAAAAATCTAGTCAAGAATTTTATTAGACACTTGAAATTGCTTGCTAGAGTGCCTATCTTATTTATAAAGATAAATGATGGTTCTTTACGTATGTGTGTTGATTATCAAAGTTTGAATAAGATGGTTGTAAAAAATTTCTATCTATTACCATTAATCTTAGAATTATTGGAATACTTAGCACAAGCAAAGATTTTAATAAAGATTGATTTAAGAGATGCCTAAAATCTATTTAGGATCAAAGAAGGAGATCAATTAAAGACAACATTTTATACAAGGTATAGACATTTTGAGTACAATATTATGCCTTTTGGGCTTACAAATGCACCTACCATCTTCCAACATATGATAAATGACAACTTTCAAGAATATTTAGATGATTTTGTAATCATTTATTTAGATGATATCTTTATCTTTTCTAAGAACAAACAAGACCATGAACATCACATATATATAATATTAGAGAAATTATAAGATTATAGATTATATGCCAAATTAGAGAAGTGTTCTTTCCATCAACCATCAGTTGAGTTTTTGAGATATATTGCTTTTTAAAATAGAATTTCTTTAGATCCAAAGAAGATACAAATTATCATAGAATAGAAACAATGGTCATCAATCAAAGATGTACAATGTTTCTTAAAATTTATAAATTTTTACAAAATATTCATCAAAGATTATTCTAAAGTTGTAGTTCTATTAACACAACTTAGTATTACAAATATAAGATCTACTCTAATAATTATCTAAATAACATAGATAAATAGAAGTAAATGAAAGTAGATGAATTTGATAATATCTTATAAAAAAAACTTTCTAAAAGCTTTATAAATATAATTTTATCTTTATACATGTCTATAGATGATTGATAGATTAAAAACTTAGCCAACAAGTTAGTCATGTGTTGCACATGTTGATAGCTTGTCTTATAAGTTTGACATGTGTTTTGCAAATAAAACACGTGTTGGAGGTCTTATAGAGCATCGCCATGTAACTCTTAGGTAAATAGTATATATAGAGACAAGAATAAAGCCTTCTTTACTCTTGTCAATTTCTTTCTTGCTTTTAGTCTAGTTCAAGAGTCTTTACATTTTCTAATCTTTGACAATAGTCATTCCAATTTCTTCTTGAATATATATGTACTTTTTTATTTCTACATTTTTATTTTTATTTTATACAAATTTCATTGATTTATACATCTTCTTTTATTTTGTGTCTTTGACAAATTGACAAGAATGTACATACAATATTAGAGCCTTGTCTTTTTTTGATTAAAAGTCGATTATTCCTTTCTCTTAATAAAATATAATTATATTAGAAGTTATAAATTATCCACTATTAAATTGATATTATTCTTATTTTTATTTTTAAATATTATTGAATATTTTATTTTATATTTTTTAAGCAAAAATAGACACCTTCCTTTCTATTGTATTATTGTGGCAAAGTTTGTTGAAATGAAGAGTACAATGGTACAAATATAAGAGCAAATAAGAGAATTAATACTTACAATGCATTAACTCAATTTACCACCACAAGAAGTAATAAGATTAGTAAGAAGTAAAGATATAGAGATGATATAGATATGAGTAGAATAATATCTACACCATATTATATTACTTCATCTATGATTGAATATTATTTAAGCATCAAAGAATCAAAAATTAGTTTGCTCAAGAAGTTTGATGGCACAAGATCTAAATGTTGAGGATTTATCAATCATATACAATTAGTGATTGAATTTCAATTTCAAAGTTATTCAATTCATGGATCATAAGTTAGATTTATTAGAACACAATTTGTAAGTTTTGCTTTATTGTGATTTTCATCTTTTTTTGAACAACATGATTCAATATTGAATAATTTGGAGGCATTTTTAGTGGTCTTTTGATCTATATATGGAAAATATGATGCAATTTGTGTTACAACCAACAAGGTTTATATCTTGTGACAAGGCAATTAATTAGTGATATTATATGCTTCACAATTTTGACAATCAACAATTGATATTAAGTGGGATGATGTTGCACTCATCAACTAATTTTTCTACAAATTGCAATATGAGCTAAAGAAATTGATATTCAACTTATTCAATTTTCAAACATTAAGTCAAGCAATTGATTTTGTTGTGAAGTATGATAATTGGCTTTTTGAATTTTGATCTAAGAGTTGTATAAGGTAACTTCAACATTATTATAATACAATGGTAACACTAACATCTTTTAATCATTTACATTTAAAAGTAGAAGACATATAAATCGATACGGTATATTTTAAATTTCTTATTGAATAAGAAAAAAATCCATGGTTGCTAAAAAAGATTGTACTTATATTATGGAAAACCTAAGCAAACTACTCAATATTATCCAAAGAAATGACATAACTATAAAATAAAGAATACAACTATCAAAGAAGATATTATGTCAAAACATGAATTTGTCCAACTACAATAGGAATTGTGTAGTTGAAATTTTATACAATTTTTAATAAAGGTCTTATTCTCACTTTATTTTTTAATTTTTAATTTTATTTTTTAATTTTTTTTAAAATAATAGATATATATTTGGAAGCTAAAAATCACAAAATCTCTATTTTGCTAGATTTAAGAGCTTTAGCATATTTTTAGATGAAAAGTTTGTTAAAAGTCATAAAATATTTTTAATATAGAAAACTAAATCTATACATGTAGAAATTATAGATGGTCATCTATTGTCTTTTGAAGATATTACTCATAAAATCCTTCTTATAAATATAATAATAGATGATTAAAATAGTTATATAATCTTTAATATAATTAATCTTCTTTTCATCTAATTATTTTAGATTTATCATGGCTAAAAAAAAAAATCCTTGAATAAATTGGATTTTTTATAGATTTGACTTTTTTCAGAGCATTATTAAGAATCTTATTAATCAAGTGAAAAGCCATAAGTCTAGTATAAAAAAATCCATACTTGTAAGTACAAAAGCTTTTATAGATGTAACAAAAAAAAGATTAATTTTTTTTAATTATACTACTGCTATTTTTTATAGTAAAAAGACTTCAAGTGGTATTCCAAGCCAATATTAAGATTATCAAGATATTTTTAAAAAGAAGAATGCAAATATTCTTGCAAAATATTGTCTATATGATTGTTCAATTGATTTCAAAGAGGGAATTCAACCTCTATTTTGACCAATCTAAAATTTATCATAAAATGACTTGGCTGAACCTAACAAATACATTGATGAGAATTTGGCCAAGAATTTCATATGCCATTTAAAATCTTCAATAGGAGCTCTTATCTTGTTTATAAATAAAAAAAATAGATTACTATAGATGTATATAGATTATTGAGGATTCAACAAGATTACCATTAAAAATAGATATTCTTAATTTTTGATATCTAGACTTCTTAATTAATTAAATTAAATTAAGATCTATACAAAAATAGATCAATAAAGAGCATATAACTTGGTTTGCATCAAAAAAGAAGATGAATAGAATAATGCATTTTAAACAAGGTATGGATACTTTGAATATAATGCTATACCTTTTGAACTCTCAAATGCACCATTTACTTTTTAACATCTCATGAATGATGATTTTTATAAATTCTAAGATAATTATATTGTCTATTAATTAAATGATATTTTAATCTATTTTAAGAATATAAAAGAGCATAAATTATATATTTATCATATATTATAAAAAATTAAATATATGGGATTGTATACCAACATGAAAAAGTGTATATTTTATACTATTCAAGTTGATTTCTTAGGATACATCATTTTAAATGATGGCCTTATAATGGATCCTAAAAAAATCTAGATAATCATGGATTAGAAGATTCTAAGAATAATAAAGGATGTACAATGCTTTTTGAGATTTGCTAATTACTACCAAATCTTCATCAAGAACTTTTTTTTAGTTACAATTCTATTTACAGATTTAATTTGTTAGGACAAGTCCGAGTAGAATAAGAAAGCAGAAGCTTTATTTAAAGCTTTAAAGATAACTTTTATTTTTGTACTAATTTTGTATTATATTGACTTTTTTAAGATATTTTTTTATAGAAACAAATGTATTAGACTTTGCCTTAAGCACAATATTATCACAAATGAGAGTAGATGATAAACTCCATCTAATAATTTTTTATTATAAGAAATTTTCAAAAATAGAGATCAACTATGAAATCCATAATAAATAATTTTTTATAATTTTGGATTCTTTTCAAGAATGGCATCACTATCTAGAAGATGCTTTTAATCTAATTACCATTGTTGAGATGGAAGAGTTTGCTTCTAAAAAGTACAAGACTTTTGGCTATCACTAATTTTTCAATCAAATATCAAGATAGATAAAAATTTCAAATTTATATAAAATTTTCTTTAAAAATGACAATTATATCAAGTATACAAGCTTCAAGTACTTTAGAATTTCTAAAATGTAGCAAAATACACTAAATCCTTCATTAATCTTAAAATAGATTTTTTTCAAACTTCAATAGCGCATATCTCCAAATCGGACCATCGACAAGTATACAAATTTTATATAAAGTACTAATAAACTCTTGACAACTACTATAACAAATTTCATTTGTTGATTCATTGCCAATCTTTAAATATTGCCAAAATCCTAATAGTAGCAGCAAATCCTCATTTACAAACACTTGTATACTAAATTCTTCATATCTCACAATTTAAACATCCAAATGCCATGAAAATTGATATATAGCTTTTTAACATAATTATTTATCTTTTAAAAAAATTTTAAACAAAAATTCATCTGGAAGCTCAAGATATAGTAGAAATCATTACTATCAACCAAATAAATTATTTATTGCCTTGGAATTAGATCTAATGTCTTCAACTTTTAATATTTTATTTTTTCAAATTCTAAATATAATAATTCTTCTATATCAGATATAAGTCTTAAAATCACCTATTTAATTGCTTTTTTTGATCTCCAAAAGCTCATCTATAATTTTTTTATATTTTCAAAAGAGTGTATGATTTGTATACCTTAAATTAAAGCACCTATTTTTTCTTCATAAAAACTCCAAATGACTTGATTTTAATACCAAAATTATAGTACAAAAAACAAGATTTTTAATTCTAGCCTTTGATTTTTGAATGCTTTCTTTAAAGTCACTGAAACATTTGTTCTTGTCGCAAACAACCTGCTGAAAGCCTATTAAACATGACCATTGACCAATAGAGATGAATATCTTCACTTCTTGCCTTCATTTATCCATACCTTACTTTTATCCCTTTAAATAAGTCTCTGAATAGTTTAATTTTTTATCTTTGGATCTCAATTTCTTTTCAAGGTTTCATACTAAATATTTAAATCCAATATAATTTAAATGATATAATCAAAATAAGTAAAAAAAATCAAATTAAAGTTTCTTATACCAACTTATTTTAATTTAATCTACTAATCATTCTAACACACATTTAAACTTATAAATATATTACATATTTTGATTAATTTTTACATAATATAAGCAATTACAATAACACACTGTATATATAAATCACAAGAACCTCAAGTATTTCATATTAATATGCATGTTGAATCATCATTAGGTTCATTGGAATATATCTTTGCCAAGATTCAAGTTTTTTATTACTTATCAACTAAAAAAATAATAAGATCTTTCTGATATTCTTTCTAGACATTGTTATATTGTACCAAAAGAAAGAAATGCAGCTTTTTATCAACAAAACACAATCTTATTGAAGCTAAAATAATTTCATCTTTAAGTAATAAAATCAGCATTTATAATTGATTAAACATTTTTCAAATAAGTCTAGTCAAGTATGTCTTCAGTTGCTCTTGTTTATGATATTAAGAATAATTCATCTAAGTCTGATGATACTTCTAAGTTTGAGTTCAAGAACAATCTACTCTATTTCAAAGAATGCTTATATATTTTAAAAGGTAAAGCATGATTATATGTTCTTGAAGCTCATCACAACTTCCTTGCAACAAGGTATTTTATATACAATAAAATTTTGGAGCTAATATCAAGAGATTTTTTGTGGCTTCAAATGTAAAAAGTAGTTAAAGAATTTGTACAATCATTTGATCTTTGTTCAAGATCAAAAAACTCTTTGCTATCAATTTTACAAACTTTTCTAACCATTACCTATATTAAAACAACTATAGTCTTTTATTTCTATGGATTTTAATACAAATCTATCAATTTCAAGTTTTTATGATTCTATATTTGTGATTGCAGATTATTTCATTAAGATGTCATATTTTATACCATGTACAAAATCTATTATAAGTGAAGAAACAACTAAACTCTTCCTTGACAATATGTATCGCTATCATGAATTATCAAGGGATACTATATCAGATAAATAAATATAATTTATATCAAAATTTTAAAAAATCTTTTTCAAGATATTGAAAGTAGACATAAAACTATCTTTGATCTTCCACCCTCAAACTAATAGACAAATAAAAAAAGTAAATTAAGTTTTAGAATAGTATTTCAAATGTACCATCAATTATCATCAAGATGATTAGATAACTCTTTTGCCATTAGCAGAGTTTGCTTATAATAATTTGATATATTTTTTTACTTAATAAACACCTTTCTTTGCCAATTATGATTATCATTTATAACTTGATATTTTTAACTTTTCAAAAGCTGATGATCCTTTAGTATAAGACTTGACAAATCAATTTTCAAAGCTATATGTAATAATGAAGATATAATCAAAAGAAGCTCAAGAACAATAAAAGACTAATATAAATATCTATTATAAGAAATAATCTTAATTTTAAGTTGGTGACAAGGTATTATTACTTTGTTATAATATCAATATTATTTATTATTGTGATAAGTTGGATTATCATAGGCTTAGACCATTTTCTATTAGTAAACAAGTCAATCCAATTGCTTATTGATTAAATCTATCAAAATTTATGAAGATCCATCCTGTAATCTACAAATCTCTATCTAAGTCATATAAGACAACAAATATACAAAGAAGAAGATTAATGCCACCACCTCTTATAGAAATAAAGAATAATAAAGAATTTAAAATGGAAGAGGTCTTAGATTCAAGATAGTTCTAAAATAGATTGAAATATCTTGTATATTAGAGTGGATATGATATTAATAAATATATTTATTAATATCATATCATATCATTTTAACTCTCGGTATTTGGTGATACTTTTAAAGGTAGGAATTACTTTTGATGGTATTTCAAATATTTTCTTTGAAGGGAGTTATAAAGGTTCCAACAATGATCTAATATCAAGGTGGTCCTTCCGCCCTAATATGAGACATTATGAATGGCTGAGAGGACCTATCAACTCCCTTCAAAGGAAAAAAAAAATTAAAATATGTGGCAAATATAATTTGGTATATCTCAGACTTTCTCAACATATAATCATTTCTTCTTGCAAAACTTGTCCTTAGAAGGGTGGATAATATCACATACATAAGATCTACTTTAATAGTTATTTACATAATATAGATAGATAGAAATAAATAAAAATAGATTAATAAAATAATATCTTATAGAGAAGCTTTTTAAAAGCTTTATAGACATGATTTTACCTTTATATATATCTATAGATGATTGATAGATTAGAAACTTGATCAACAAGTTAGCCACGTATCGCACATATTGATAGCTTGTAGAACAAGTTAATTATATGGTACACATGTAGGAAACTTGTCTTATAAGTTTGATATATGCTTTGCCAATTGGACAAGTATTGGACGTCTTATAGAGCACTGCAACTTAGCTCTTAGATAGATAGTGTATATAGAGACAAGAATGAAGCCTTCTTCACTCTTATTAACTTCTTTCTTGCTTCTAATCTAATTCAAAAATCTTTATATTTTTTAGTCTTTACAAATAGCCATTTTAATTTGTTCTTGAATACATATTCTTTCTTATTTCTATTTTTTTTATTTATTTTTTATATAAACTTTATTGATTTATATATCTTCTTTCAATTTGCATCTTTGATATTTATAAGAGAGAAAAAAATTATTTGAAACAACAAGGGTGAAAAAACATTCAAGAAGCTAAAAGAATCCTTTACTTTAACTCTTATATTTATTCTCATTAATCCAATAAAACCATTCATTTTGGAAATAGATGCTTCAAATTTTGCACTTAGATCTATGCTCTTTCAAATTGATGATGATGGTTAGTTTCACCCGGTAGTATTTTGCTCTCAAAAAGTTTCAGCTGTAAAGATCAATTATAAGATATACAACAAGGAACTATTAACAATTGTTGATACTTTTGAAGAATGGCGCCATTAGCTAGAAAGAACTCAATATAAGATTATAATATATACTAATTATAAAAATTTAGAATATTTTATAAGTGCCCAAGTTTTGAATCGTCATCAAATACGATAGAACATGTCATTATCTCGGTTTGATTTTGTAATTATATATCATCCAAAAAAACTTCAAAAAAAATCAAATGCCCTTTCTCAAGATTCATATCTTGCACCAAGAATAACAAACATTATATTATATCAATAAATATCATTCATATTGAAACCATCCAATTTGTAATTGAAGATATTGACAATATCTACCTATGTATATATAACTCTCAAGTCATAAATCTAAAGAGTAATAAAGATAGATCCATTTGTGGATAATATTTAGCGACATCTAAAAAATGCAAAGGCAGAAGAAAACAATAATTTTAAGTTTGAAGATAGATTGTTATATTTCAAGGATCTCTTATATATTCTTTCAAACTTTGTAAGACTTCAAGTTTTTCAAGCATAATATAATCTTCCAATAATTGGACATTTTGGATTTAATAAGACATTGGAATTATTACCAAGAAATTATTGGTGGCGTCAAATGTAAAAATTGATAAAGGAATTTATTCAATCATGTAAAATTTGTGCCGAAGAATTTGAAAAAAGGTCCCAAACACCAACCATATGGACTTCTCCAACCACTTCTAATTTTTAAAGATCCATGATAATTGTTATCCATAGACTTTATTATAGATCTTTCAATTTTTAATAGCAAAGATTCAATTTTTGTTGTGATAGACCATCTTATCAAGATAGTATATTTCATCTTATACAATAAGATTATTTTTGAAAAAAAAATGGACAAATTTTTTATTAATAATATTTATCAAATATACAACCTTTTAAGAAATATTGTTTTGAATTGAGGATCACAATTTGTATGAAGATTTTAAAGAACTATTTCAACTTTTGAAGGTCAAAATTAATCTTTCATCAACTTATCATCTTCAAATTGATGGTCAAATAAAAGAAGTGAATTTGATCTTGAAACAACATCTTTATTGTAGTATAAATTACCAAAAATATGATAAGATGGATTTCCTATTATTGGCCAAGTTTTTATATAATAACACCAAATATTCTTAGACAAAGCAAATTCCATTCTTATCAAACTATGGATACCATTCTAAAGCAGATCTATTCCAAATTGAAGATGTGATAAGTCTTATTGCAAAAAATCTAACTACCTACTTGAAAACCATCTGTAAAGAATTAAAACTCCAACTGCAAATGACTTAAGACAAATATAAAGACTATATAGACATCCATTGTAAGAGCCAACCAAAGTTCAAGGTAGGAGATTATATTTGGCTATTTTGGCATAATATACAAATAGATTGACTATTACAAAACTTAGATTTTTAAAGATTTGGACCATTTATAATTCTATATGAAATAAATTCAATAAATTTTTGTCTTAAATTATCAAGTAGTTTGTGCATTCATCCATTCTTTCATATCTTATTTTTAAAAACTTATTATAAATCAAATATTCTTAGAAGAGCTCTTCTACCACCAACTCCAATTGAAATCAATCAAAAGTTTGAATACAAAGTGGATGAAATGTTAGATTTGCATGTAAAATATGGATGATTGAAATATTTTATTTATTAAAAAAAAACTATGGACTTAGTGAAAGAACATGGAAATCTTCAAATAATCTTAAAAATATACTTGAAAAATTTCATAAATTCTATCAACAATATCTTAAAAAATCTAGATTCAATCGCCATTAAAGAATTTGTAAATACAAACATATCTTGGCTTCTAAATGATGCTTTTCTACCAATGGTAGAAGATTAATATAAAAAGAAGAGAGCCATGGCAAGACCTTTACTTGTATATAGTTATTTCTTCTAATAAAAAATAAATCTTCCTAAAAGCTTCTTAGCTATCATATCAAATCTTTACGTTTTGAGGATCTTACAAGAATAAGAATTAAAAAATCTTTTTTCCATATAAGCACCTAATGAACCATTATAACTTTCACAATGTGCTAGGTTTGAAGAACATGGGCAAGGTGAAGAAAGAATATTTCAATGCCAAATAAGACCACATTTAGAATCTTTGGACGTACAATCTCATCACATAAATCTTAATTCAAATGCCCAAGCTTTGGTAATATTCCTTGAGATTAGAAGGGTGTTACAAATATAAGATTTATTCCAATAATTATCTAATTAATATAGACCAATAGAAATAGATAAAATAAGTTGATTTGATGATATTTGATAGAGAAGCTTCCTAGAAGCTTCATAGATGCGGAATCACCTTTATACATATCTATAGGTGATTGATAGGTTAGAAACTTGGTCAAGAAGCTAGCCATATGGCGCACATGTTGGTAGCTTGTGGAACAAGCTAGCCATGTGTCACACATATTGGTAGCTTGTGGAACAAGCCAAGTACGTGGCGCACATATGAAAAACTTGTCGTGCAAGTTTGACACGTTGTCGTATTACATGTTGTCTTGTTCGGGAATGCACCGGGCACCTGGCTGTAGAAGATAAAGTAATGTTTGCAAATAATCAAGAAATCCTAATAGGTTTCACCCATGTATGAGGAATATAATTTGAACTTCAACTCAAAAGTGTTTAAAAACACTCCTCTTAGTAACATCAACCATACATATATCCCAATAGCCTTGTTTCTTTTATAATTAAGCAATTTTTATTTTTCTTTACAAGCCCTAATCCTAATCAGTGAGCTCTAATAAGCTATAACTTTTAAATAAACCATCTACTTAGTATGAATTTTTGCACACAAATGTTGGTATAAGCCTTCTACATGCTCAAAAAATTTCAGCTCAACCCAACTTACGAATTGCAAGAAAATGCCCAAAAACCGCACTAAAGACACTCGGCTGCCAACTTGAAGATTGATGTAAAAATTCTAGTGGCGATTTCTCCTTCTTCCATTGTTAACTTTAGCTCAAACTTGGTATGTAGCTTGATCTTTAAGTCTTCTATGACCATGCCAAAATTTATATTGATCCAATTTGTAGATCTTTAGTTATCATAGAAAACCTACTCAACCCTAAGCTGCCAACTTCTGACAATCCTTTGTATCAAAATCCAAATATCTCTTGATTGCATTGTTAGATAAATACAAAAATTTGTATACACTTATTACATCCAATAATCCAAATAATATCAAATTTTGAACCATGGATGCAATACAAATTGCATGAATCAGTCAAGAATACAAACCATCATTGTCTTATATAAAATCCAAAACACCAATACAAACCCTAATTTTGAACAAAGTTTTCAAAGTCATCCAAAATCTTATAGCAACAAGCTTAATGCCTTTGGAATAAGCTTTAAGCTAGCTATATAACCTAAAAATCCAATCTGAAAAAACCCTCGTATTTTGCCCTAGGCGGCCGTTTTTGTGGCCAAAGATCTGATTTCGATCATGTCCTACAAACGGCCAACCCTCAGGTATCAATCCAACCTATCTTAGGGATTTTATAGCGTGATCCTACCCTCAATTTAATCCTAGTATCAATCATGCTAGTAATTTATTCTTTTTACTATATTTTTACTATTTTATGGCCTTTCTAAGGTAATAAAAGAATTATTACAACATAGAAGGTAAAATTACTAACTAATTTTTATCTACTAGCTATTAAGTGAAGAAAATAAACTAAGAGGCTTTCATAAAAACCTTATTAAAATATGTCGAATTTTTGTTGAACTAAGATAATAGAGTATTAATTGAAAATTTATTTTTAATCATATTTTCACTATATAATTGTGTCACAACACGACAATGTGTCTTGTAAATTAGACATGTGTAAGAGGTCCTATAGAATACCGCCATGTAGCTCTTAGTTAGATAGTATTTATAGTGGCAAGAGTGAAGCCTTCCTCACTCTTGTCAACTCTTTTTTTGCTTCTAACCTAGATTCAAGAGTCTATAATTTTCTTGTCTTATGGTGATAACAATTTTAGTTTCTTTTCATATATATACTTCCTTATTTCTATTTTGTTATACTTCTTAATAGAAGTTTCATATGTTTATTTGCTTTCATGGAATTCTTGTTCTTGACAGATTGATAAGAGTACATATATAATATTAGAGCTTTGTCTTTTCTTAATTAAGAGTAGATTAGGCCTTTCTCTTGATAAGACATAAGCATATTTGAAGTTGTAGAGTACCTACTTCTAAACTGATATTGTTTCTAAAATTTTTTCTTTTGAATGTGTTATTCTACATTTCTTAAAGTGAGAATAGACACCTACCTTCTTATTGTATTATCATGGCAGAGCTTGCAGAAATGAAGAGTGCAATGGTACAAATGCAAGAGCAAATGAGAGAATTAATACTTCTAATGTATCAACTCAGTTTATCACCACAAGGAGTAACAAGATTAGCAAGAAGTGAAGATATAGAGATGGTTGGAGTTGTGTCAATATTTACACTAAATCATACTACCTCACCTATAATAGAACACCCTTCAAACATTAAAGAACCAAAAATTAGTTTGCTTGAGAAGTTTGATGGCACAAGATCTAAATTTCAAGGATTTGTCAATCATGTATAATTGGTGATCGAACTTCAACCTCAAAGTTATCCTACGTAAAGATCTCAAGTTAGGTTTATTGGAATGTTATTTTTGGGATCTGTTTTATCGTGGTTTTTATCTTTTCTTAAACAATGTGATCCAATATTGAATAATTTGAAGGCATTTTTAGCAAAATTTTGATCTATGTATGGAGAACATGATGCAATCCATATTGCAACCAACAAGATTTACATCCTACGACAAGGCAATCGATCAATGTCGTTATATGCTTTACAATTTTGAGAACTAGCGACTGATATCAAGTGGGATGTTGCTACAATCATCAGCCAATTTTTCTACATATTACAATATGAGATAAAAAAAATTAATGTTCAACTTATTCGATCCTAAGATATTGAGTCAAGCAATTGATTTTGTTGTGAAATGTGACAATCAATTTTTTGAGTTTTGATCTAAGAATTGTACAAGGAAGCCTCAATGTTATTATTCAACAATAACATCAATATCATGACAAAACGTACATTTGGAAGTAGAAGACATGCAAATTGATGCAGTATGTTTTAAACCTCTTATTGAACAAAAAAAGATTTGACGTTGTCAAGGAGGATTATGTTTATATTGTAAAGAACCTAAGCACACTACTCAACATTTTCCAAAGAAACAACATAACTATAAAATGAGGAGTACAATTATCAAAGAAGATAATATATTGAAAAACAAAGTTGTCCAGCTACAATAGGGACCGTAAAGCTGGAACCTTGTACAATTCCTAGTGAAGGTCCTATTCTCTCCTCAGAACCCTCTCCTTGTTTTATAATAGATATATATTTAGGATCAAAAAATTACAAAGCCTCTGCCTTATTAGATTCAAGAGCCTTAGTATGCTTTCTAAATGATTAATTTGTTAAGAATCGTAAAATATCTTTAGTACAGAAAACTAAATCTATACATGTAGAAATCATAGATGGTGGTCCATTATCTTCTAGAGATATCACTCATAAAATCTATCCTATAAAAGTAACAATAAATGGTCATAATAGCTACGTAACCTTTAACATAATTAAATCTTCATCTAATTCAATTATTTTAGATTTATCATGGCTAAAAAAATATAACCCTCAAATAGATTGGAATTCTCATACACTTGACTTTTTTCAGAATATTATTAAACATCTTGTCAATCAAGTAAAAAGCTATAAGTCTATATATAGTAAAATCTATACTTATAGGTACAAAAGCTTTTATACATGTGGTAAAAAAATGATTAATTTTTGCTATTTATGCCACACCTGTTTCTGATGGTGGAAAGACTTTAAGTAGCATTTTAAGCCAATATCTAGATTATCAAGATATTTTTGAGAAAAAAATTGTAAATATACTTCCAAAGCATCATGTGTATGATTGTTTAATTGACCTCACAGAAGGAGCTTAGCCTTTATTTGGAGCAATCTATAGCTTATCACAAAATAAGCTAGCTGAATTCAAGAAATATATTAATAAAAACTTAGCCAAGAATATTATATGTCATTGAAAATCTCCAACAGGAGCTCTTATCTTGTTTGTAAAGAAAAAAGATGGATCACTATGGATGTGCATAGATTATCGAGGGTTCAACAAGATTACCATCAAGAATAAATATCCTCTATCATTAATATCTGGACTTCTGAATGAATTGAATCAAGCTAAGATCTATACAAAAATAGATCTACGAGAACTGTACAACTTGGTCTGCATCAAAGAAGGAGATGAATGGAAAATTGCTTTTTGAACAAGGTATGGATATTTTGAATATAATACTATGCTTTTTGGACTCACAAATACACCAGCTATTTTTCAACATCTCATGAATGATGTTTTTCGAGAATTTTTAAATGATTTTATTGTTTATTACTTAGGCAATATTTTAATCTATTCTAAGGACATAAAAGAACATGAATTACATGTTTGTCGAGTATTACAAAAACTTAGAGATATTGGATTATATGCCAAGATAAAAAAATATATATTTCATACTATTCAAGTTGATTTCTTAGGATACATCATTTCGAATGATGATCTTATGATGGATCCTAAGAAAGTTTAGACAATCATGGATTAGAAGATTCCAATAACAATAAGTGTTATGCAATGCTTTTTGACATTTGCCAATTACTATCTCAAGTTGTAACTCTACTTATGTGTCTAACTTGTAAAGACAAACTCAAGTGGAGTAATAAAATAGAAGCATTGTTTGAAGCGTTGAAAATAGCTTTTACTTTTGTACCAATCTTGTATTGCATCGACTTTTCCAAGGCATTTTTTATGGAAACAGATGCATCAAACTTTGCTTTGACTGCAATATTGTCACAAATGGGAACAGATGACAAATTCCACCTAGTAACTTTTTATTTCAAAAATTTTTTAGCAGTAGAGATCAATTATAAAATCCACAATAAAGAATTTCTTGCAATTGTGGATTCTTTTCAAGAATGGCGCCATTATTTAGAAGGCGCTTCTAGTCTAGTCACTGTATATATCTAGTCATGTCAGCACACATGTTATATCATTGTCAAGCTTGTTGGAGTATGTCTTTGTCAAGATTCGAGTTCATCATCACTTATCGACCAGAAAAACAACAAGGTCTGTGCAATGTTCTTTCTAAATGATCTTATCTTACACCAAAAGAAGGAGATGTAGCTTTTGATCAACAAAGAACAATCCTCTTGAAATCGGAGCAATTTCATATTTAAGCAATAAAATCAACATTGATTATTGATTTAACATTTCTCAAGAAAATCCAGTTAAGTATGTCCTCTGATCCTCTTGTTCATGATATTAAGAATAATTCTTCTAAATCTCATGATACTTCAAAGTTTGGATTTAATGACAACTTATTTTATTTTGAAAAATATTTATATGTCTTACAAGGTGAAGCACGACTATGTGCTCTTGAAGCTCGTCACAACTTCTCTACACTTAGACATTTCAGATACAATAAGACCTTGGAGCTAATTTCAAGAGATTATTGGTGGCCTCAAATATAGAAGGCTATTAAAGAGTTTGTGCAATTGTGTGATGTTTGTTTAAGATCAAAAACTCCTCATCATCGACCTTACGGACTTCTCCAATCATTACCTATACCAAAACAACCTTGGTCTTTTATTTCTATGGATTTCATCACGGATCTTTCAAATTCAAGTTCATATGATTCTATATTTGTGATTGTAGATCATTTCACCAAGATGGCATATTTTATATTATATACAAAATCTATCACAGATAAAAAAATAACTAAACTCTTCTTTGACAACATCTATCGCTATCATGGATTATGAAGAGATATTATATCAGATAGAAGAACGCAATTTATATCAAGATTTGAGAGAATGCTTTTTAAGATTTTAAAGGTAGACATAAAGCTATCTTCAGCTCTCTATCCTCAAATTAATGGACAAATGGAGTATGTAAATAAAGTCTTATAGCAATATTTGAGGTGTACCATCAACTATCAATAAGATGATTGGATAACTCTCTTACCATTAGCAGAGTTTGCTTATAATAATACGATGTATTCTTCTATACAACAAGCACCTTTCTTTGCCAATTATACTTACTATCTACGACTTGATACTTTTGATTTTTTAAAAGTTGATAATCTAACGATAAAAGATTTGACAAATTATTTGTCAGAGCTACATACAATAATAAAGGTGCAATTAAAAAAAGCTCAAGTGGAAAAAATCTTAGATTTGATGCGGTGCCAAAATAGGTTGGAATATCTTGTTCATTGGCACGGATATGATATTAGTGAATATACATGGGAACTAACAAAGAATCTTGCAAATGCAACAAGGAAAATAGAAGCTTTTCATCAACAACATCCATCAAAACCAAGATGAGGACCTTCCCTGTAAAAGAAACATAATCTAGGCAAGATAACATTCTACTTTCTATCTTTGTTTGTAGCTTCTTTGTATTTGTGATATTAAAAAGATGGAGAACCAACAACCAACAGATTTAACTTAAGAACCTTCGTTTACTAATTTATTGGACGAGATATTACAACTATCACAACCTTCAAGACGACAAAATAGAAATGAAGACCCTCAAGAACGACATGTCCTTCCCCAAATTGATGGCGAAATATAATGTGTTTGGTATCACGACCTTGGAAGAGACTCCTGATGTTTGGTAATACTTTTAGAAGTAAGAACTATTCTTGATGGTATTCCTAATATTTTCTTTGAAGACAGTTATGAAAGACTCAATAATAATGAAATAATAAGGTGGTCCTCTTGCCTTGGTATGGGATATTATTGATGGCTGAAAGGACCTATCAACTACCTTCAAAGGGAACAAAGATAAGAGTATGTGGCAAGGACAATTCGACATATTCTGGACTTCTTCAACATGTAATCACTGCTCCTCGTGGAACTCGTCCCTAAAAGGGAGGATAATGTCACAGACATAAGATTTATTCCAATAAATATCTAATTAATATAGACGAATAGAAATAGGTAAATCAAGTTGATTTGATAATATTTGATAGAGAAGCTTCTTAGAAACTTCATAGATGTGGAATCACCTTTATACATGTCTATAAGTAATTAGTAGGTTAAAAACTTGGTCAAAAAGCTAGCCACATGGCACACATGTTGGTAGCTTGTGGAATAAGCTAGCTATGTGTCGCACATGTTAGTAGCTTGCGAAATAAGCCAAGTATGTAGTGCACATGTGAAAAACTTGTCATACACTTTTGACACGTGTCTTGCAAATTAGACATGTTGTCATGTTATGATTCAGCTACCATGTGAAAAAATAATATATATATATTTAATATACAATTTATTATATAGTTATATGAAAGCCATAACAGTGAAATTTATTGGTTATAAGATGTGATTAGATTGTTGATTTAAAAAGAATCTATCTAAAAAGGATATTATTGAGATTTATATAACCTTATTTCTTCTTTTGATAGTAATTTTGAGGTTGATTTTATATTGATAGTAACTTTTGTATATCTTAAGTCACCTTTATTAGATATTGGTGATCCTTAAAATCTTAGTTTATTTCTTTTATTTGATGCTTAAAGCACAAAGTATATAAATCTTATAAGAAGAAGGGTTAGAAATGGGTTTTTAGTATAAAAAGGATAATTTGGCCATCCATGTGGATGGATAGAGGTGGATGATAGAAATCTATATTCTAATTGGCTAAAAATCATGTCCAATGAGCTTCAAGGAGGCTGCATTGTCATGACAAAAGTCAGCTTTGGATAGAGGCAAGGTCCCTCTTTACAATCAAGTTGGATCCAATATGCACAAACTTTCTTAAATTTCTCTTTTATAGTCACAAAACCATGTGAGTAATAAATCAACAAACTAGAAGCTTAAAAATTTATAAATCAAAATCTAGCTATTTAAATAAATTCAAACTTTGGAAGCAGAGAATTCACTTCTTTAATCATCTTTACAAAAAATTTCAACCATGAATTCATTACTGATCACTAGATATCATCAAAATATTAGCAAGTAATTTTATAAGTAAAAACCAAATTAAAAACTTGAAAATTCATAATTTGAGACCCAGCTATTTAAATAAGCTCAAAATTTAAGAAAACATAATTCATACCTTTGATCTTTGTTATATAATTTTTGAGCCATGAATTCATTGTTGATCGTTAGATATCACCAAATCCTTGGCAAATACTTTAGAAAGTCAAATCCCAACCAGAAACTTGAGATCCAGCTATTCAAATAAGCTCAAAATTTGGAAGCATAAAACTTACAACTTTGATTATTATCACACAAAATTTTCGCTCCAAATTCGTTGTCAATTGACTGGTATCACCAAATCTTTAGCAGGTATTTTTAAAAGTCAAAATTCTAGACACCTGAGAACAAAATTTGCCATTACTCTCTAATCAAAGTCTTAGTTGATATAAGATTTTAGACATAGATTATTTATAATAAAAGTGATATGTATACAAAAAATGAGCTTCAAATTCATCTTGAAACTCAAGTTCTAGCTTAAAGCAAATCCTTCTATTTATCTAACTTCTTCAAAATCCTAGTTTAGTTTGCTGGTTTTAATTAGCCATATCTCACTCATTCTGGACTTATTTCTATCAATTCTTGGACATAAAATGTATAACTTGAAGTCAAGTTTCTAACCTAACTTTTCAATTTCTTGCTAATATCTTAAAACTCCTAATATGCCTAGAAAAGTGACAGTAGGTGTCATAATAGTAGCTTAAGTTCAAACAAGGATAATACTCTCATCTTAGCTTTGAATCATGTGTTTTTACTACCTAAACTCATGCCAAGAAGAAGCTCTCTTTGAATATCTCTTTGGATTTGCTAAAAAACTCCATCTTCTTCTCCTCCAAGCTTGTCAAAGAAGTCGCAGCCAAGGTCTTCAAAGTCCAAGTCAACAACTAATAGTTTAAAGTTATAAAAACACCAAATCTAATCCTCCAAGTCAACACTATTAATGGCAGCTAACTATTGACATTCAAACTTCTATTTATTGTTAATAAAATCCTAAATTCAACCTCAAAGTTAAAACTCCTTATATCTACAAATGTAATCTTGAATCTACTAAAATCTAAGATTGGAAAAAAGGTAAAAGAATTAAAAGAAATTTCAAGGCTAAATCAAAGTTAAAGTTAAGATTAAAGATAAAATAAAAATTTAGCTAAAGAAAAAGAAAGAAAGTGAGAAATTTTTCTCAAAACTATATAAAAAACTTAGATTGATAAGAAGAAAGAAAGAACTTAATAAAATTTTAAAGAAAAGAAAGTTAAGCAAGATTTCTATATATGGATGTATTTATTTCACGACAACTTAGGGCCTTATTAGGGATTAGGGTTTTATTTTTGGGAGGAGTCAAACATCAGAGGCTAAGGTCAGCAAGTTTGGATTGTTGGATTTGGTTTTGGTGTAAATCTTGCATGATTTGGACTTTTTATGAAAGAGTTATAGGCGCTCAAAGTTAGGATGTCAAAATTCTACCTATTGTCCCTCTTTTAAGCATAACGCTTGTATACAAAAAGCAATAGATAATCGATGACTAGAATTGCAAAGAGCACTTTTTTGGCTACACTTATCACATACAACTTGATAAAATCTAAGATAAGGTGAAGGAGATATTGGGAGTTGAAGTCAATGCTTATAAGCTAAGAGCAGTAAGTGAGCGTGCTTAACTAGTGGTTACATTTTGAGCTATATCTTAGGCAATTAGATAGATTATTGGCTCAAAATTTTTAAGACTATATATATTTATGTTACAAGACTATATACAAAAAATTTGTAGCATTAAGATTTTGGATTTGTGAGATATAAAGAAAATAGTGCTCAGGTGTCTCTGAGCTAAGGTTTTAAGCACCTGTTAGGATTTTTGGGATATCGGATGATCACAAACGAATTTATAGTTGATTCTTTTTTGTAGTGAAATTCAAGAAGATCATCTACACCTTGAAGAAAAATTTATAGAAGTAAAATAGTTAATTCAAGAGTTATTGGACTCTAAAGATCAAGAAGAAATAAGTCCTTGCAAGTGAAAAAGTTTTGAAGGATTTTTGTGGCAATTTGAATCTTTTTTGTACAAACCTACTTGAATATAAGAAGGTTTATATATATAACTTCTCTTTTATAAGATTTTTGTATTATTTGTCATTTTTATTGAGGATAAATTACTTGTTGGAGTTTTGCCAATAATTTTTAAGTGAATTCTCCACAGCCAGGTACCCAGTGTATTCCCAGACAGAAAATCACGCCATACAATGTCATGGAAAAATTCTATTTTGAATAGACGCAAGGTCCCTCTTTACAATCAAGTTGGATTCAATATGCACAAACCTTCTTAAATTTCTCTTTTTATAGTTACAAAACCATGTGTATAATAAATCAACAAATCAGAAGCTTGAAAATTTATAAATCAAGATCCAGCCATTTAAATAAGTTCAAACTTTAGAAATATAGAATTCACTTCTTTAGTCATCTTCACAAAATTTCTCAATACTGAATTCATTACCAATTACCAGGTATCATCAAAATATTAGCAAGTAATTTTATAAGTCAAAACCAAATCATGAACTTAAAAATTCATATTTTTAGATCCAGCCATTTAATTAAGCTCAAAAATTGGGAATACAAATTTCATACTTTTGATCATTATCACTAAATTTTTAAATCATGAATTCATTCCCAATCGTTAGATATCACCAAAATATTAGCAAGTGACTTTAAAAGCCAAAACCAAATTGGAAACTTGAAAATTCATATTTTAAGATCTAGCTATTTAAATAAGCTCAAAATTTGGGAGCATAAAACTTATATCTTTGATCATCATCACACAAAATTTCCGCTCCAAATTCATTGCCAAACGATGGCTATCACCAAATCCTTAACATGTACTTTCAAAGTCAAAATCCTAGATGCTTGAGAGTAATATTTGTCATTTCTCCCTAATCAAAGTCTCAATTGATATGAGATTTTAGATATAGACTCTTTATAATAAAAGTGATATGTACACAAAAAATGAGCTTCAAATTCATCTTGAAATTCAAGTTCTAACCTAAAGCAAACCCTTCTATTTATCTAATTTCTTCAAAATCCTAGTTTATTTTGCTAGTTTTAATCAGCCATATCTCACTCATTTTAGATTCATTTCTATCAATCTTTGTATGTAAAATATTTAGCTTGAAGTCTAGTTTCTAATTCAACTTTTTGATTTCTTGTTGGTATCTTAAAACTCCTAATATATCCAAAAAAGTGACAATAGATATCATATTAGTAGCCTAAGTTCAAATAAGCATAATTCTCTTATCTAAGCTCTGAATCTAGCGTTTCTACCACCTAAACTCATGCCAAGAAGAACCTCTCTTTGAATACCTCCCTGGACATGCCAAAAAACCATGTCCTCTTTTTTTTTGAGTTTGTCAAAAAAATCCTAGCCAAAGTCTTCAAAGTCCAAGTCAACAACTAATAGTTTAAAGTTATAAAAATACCAAATCTAATCCTCTAAGTCAACACTATTAATGGCAGCCAACTATTGACATCCAAACCTCCATTTATCTTTAATAAAATCCTAAATTCAACTTCAAAGTCAAAACTCCTTATATCTACAAAAATAACCATGAATCTACTAAAACCTAAGATTGGAAAAAAGGGAAAAGAAATAAAAGAGGTTTTCAAGGCTAAATCAAAGTTAAAGTTAAGATTAAAAATAAAATAAAAATTTAGCCAAAGAAAAAAAAAGAAAGTGAGAAATTTTTTTCAAAACTATATAAAAATTTAGATTGGTAAGAAGAAAGAAAGAACTTAATAAAATTTTAATGAAAAAAAAGTTAAGCAAGGTTTCTATACATAGATGCATTTACTTTACAACAACGACAACGTGTAGGAGGTCCTATAGAATACTGCCACGTAGCTCTTAGATAGATAGTATAAATAGAGACAAGAATGAAGCCTTCTTTACTCTTGTCAACTCCTTTCATGCTTCTAGTCCAACTTCAAGAGTCTATAGTTTTCTTGTCTTGTGGCAATAGTCATTTTAGTTTCTTTTAATATACATACTTTCTTACTTCTATTTTCTTATACTTCTTAATAGAAATTTCATATGTTTATTTTCTTTCATTGAATTCTAATCCTTGACAAAGGGTGATACAATTTAGACTAAAAATTATATTTGGAGGATGTTTTGAAGGTCACAATGAAGAATAGATTTTTCCAAGGACATGAATTAAAAAAAGATGCATAAATCAATGAAATCTATATCAAAGAAAAATAACAATATATATATATATATATATGTTCAAAAAAAAACTAAAATGAATATTACTAAAGATTAGAAAATACAAAGACTCTTAAATTAGATTAGAAGCAAGAAAGAAATTGACAAGAATAAAGAACGCTTCATTCTTATTTCTATATATACTATCTATCTAAGAATTACATGGTAATATTCTACGGGACCTTCAATATGTTGTTATATGTCGTAAAGTCTTACTTGAGAATACGTTGGGCTTCTAGTTGTAGAAGATAAAAAAGAAATAATAATAACAATTCCTAATACTTCTAATAGAATTATGTAAACTTATAATTAAGACTAACTAATATGCTTCAATTGTTAAAAAGTTTAATTAGATTTTTTAATTAATTATAGAAGAATATACCAAAAATCCTAAAAAATTCTAATAAAAATTTGGTCAAATTCTAAACAAACCCTAGTCAAATGCTAGTTAAATCTTAATTGAATCCTAACAATCCTAATAAAGTCTTAAACAAATCCTAATCAAATCTTAGTCAAATCCTAAATAAATTTTAGTCAAACCTTGGTCAAATCCAAATAATCCTAATAAAATCCTAAATAAATCCTAAATAAATCTTAATCAAACCTCGGTCAACTTCTAAACAAATCCTAGTCAAATCTTGATTAAATTCTAACAATCCTAGTCAAATCTTAAATAAATCTTAAATAAATCCTAATTAAATCTTGATAAAATTTTAATAATCTTAGTCAAATTTTAAATAAATCTTAGTCAAATCTTGGTTAAATTCTAATCAAATCCTAATCAAATTCTAATAAAATCTTGGTCAAATTCTAAAAAAAATCCTAATCAAACCTTGGTCAAATTCTAATCAAATCCTTATCAAATCCTTAATAAATACTAAATATATCCTTATCAAATCCTAACCAAATCTTAACCAAATCCTAACCAAACCTTGGTCAAGTTCTAACATATTTAATTAAACTCTAAATAAATTTCAGTCAAATTTTAAATAAATCGTAATCAAATCTTAATCAAATCTTAAATAAATCCTAATCAAATTCTAAATAAATCCTAACCAAATCCTAGTCAAATTCTACTTAAGCTCTAACAATCTTAATCAAATCTTAAATAAATCCTAGTCAAATCCTAAATAAATTCTAATTAAATCCTAAACAAATCTTAATCAAATCCTAGTCAAATCCTAAACAAATTATAACCAAATCCTAACCAAATTCTAATCAAACCTTGATCAAATCCTCATTAAATCCTAGTCAAACCTTGGTAAAATCCTAATCAAATCTTAAACAAATCTTAACAAATTTTGAACAATCTTAACAAACTTTAATCAATTCTTAACAAATCTTAAATAAATCTTAATAAATCGTAAGAATCCTAACAAATCCTAACCAAATCCTATAGCAGATTGAAACTATAATGGCTAATAATCTAACTATTAATCTTAGCTCAAAAATTACATACTTTTTAAAAATTAAATTAAAAATATATATACAAATTTTGAAAGAGATCCAATTTATTAAATAAAACTCATGGAATGTTCAAATTTATAAATCCGTTTTTATTTCATAAAATTCAAAGTCACTCAATACAACCTTGACTTTGTAAAGCTCTTACAAAGCCAATTTCTTTCCAAATCACTCAAAATTAATATTAAAACACACCTTGTCAAGTTTGCTTTCTAATTCAACTCTCTAATCTGTAAAAGACTCTCTAAATCGTTATATGCACATGGTTTTGTATCTCAAGATCTAATTTCAATCCAAAATCATAACTAGTCCTCTCCAAATATCATTTCTGAGATTTTTAAGGTAAAATTTTCTAAAATCTATTCTTAACTTCTTCTTAAAGATGCCTATATAATTTATTTTTCTAATATATTTTGTTTTGTCTTATTTATGGCCACACAAAATAAGTAGAAGCCTCTTCTATAAAATGCAATATTAGTCCTTTTAACTTTTTTCTACATTCTTATTTATTATCTTTAATTCTAAGATAATTTATTAAAATATTTATATTTCTATTCCTATATATTATAATCATTCCTTCTTTTTTTTACCTAATGGCCATATTACTATACGATAATGTGTCCAATTTGCAAGACACGTATCAAACTTGCAAAGTAAATTTGCTATATGTGCACCACATACTAAGCTTGTTCCACAAGCTACTAACATGTGCAACACGAGGCAAACTTATTGGCCAAGTTTCTAACCTACCAATCAACTATAGACATGTATAAAGGTGAAACCATATCTATAAAGCTTTTAGGAAGCTTCTCTATAAGACATTATTATATCAATCTATTTTTATATATTTCTATCTATCTATGTTACCTAGATAACTATTAGAATAGATCTTATATCTGTGAGATTATCCCTCCTTCTAAGAACAAGTTCCACAAAGAATAATGATTATATATTGAAAAAGTCCAAAATGTATCAAATTGTATTTGCCACATATTTTGATTTTTGTCTCCTTCAAAGGTAATTGATAGATCCTCTCAACTATCAATAGCGTACCATACTAAGGTAGGAAGACCATTCTAATATTTGTTCATTGTTAAGACTTTCATAACTTCGTTAAAAAATATATATTTGAAATACCATCAAGAGTAGTTCCTATCCCTAAAAGTATCACCAAACACTACTAGTTTCTTTAAAAGTGGTGATATCAAACACATTATATCTCGCCATCAATCCGAAGAAGAATATATCATTTTTAAGGATTTTCATCTCTATTTTGTCGTCTTAAAGGTTGTGATAGTCGTAATGTCTCATCCAATAATTCAACAAACAATAGCTCTTGAATTAAATTTATTGGTTGATTTTCAATCTCTTTAGCATAAAAAATCCAAAAAAATAATAAATTAATAATAAAAAATAGAATGAAATCTTTATTAAATTTATATTATTTTATAGCAAAGATTTTCTTAACTCTTCATCTTAGTTTTGATTGATGTTGTCTATGAAACATATTGATTTTAGCTAATATATTTATTAGATTTTTGGATGGCTCCCATGTGCGTTCACTAATATCATATCCGCATCAATGTCCAAGATTTTTTGGCTAATTTTGACACTGTCTTGAATCTAAGATCTCTTTTATCTCAAATTCTTTATTATTGTCCACTTCTATAGGAGACAATGGCATTTGTCTTCTTCCTTGTATATCCATTGTCTTGTATGATTTGAATAGTAACACGTAGAATATAGGATGGATCTTTATAGATTTTGGTAAATGTAATCAATAAGCAATTGAATTGATTTATTCACAAATTAAAAATAATTTAAACCTATAATAATCCAGCTTGTCACAAGGACAAATAGTCTTCATATTATGACAAAGTAACTACACCTTATTATTCATATGGAATTGAGGTTGTTTCTTGCTATAAACATTTGCATTGATCTTTTGTCATTCTTGAGCTTTTTTTAATTGTGCCTTCATTGTTGCATGTAGCTCTGACAACTGATTTGTCAAATCTTCTACTACAAGATTATCAACTTTAAAAAAGTCAAAAATATCAAATCATAGATGACAATCATAATTAATAAAAAATGAAGTTTGTTAAATAGAAGAATGTACTAAATTATTGTAAGCAAACTCTACCAATGGCAAAAGAATTATCCAATCATCTTAATAATAATTGATGGTATACCTCAAATATTACTTTAAAAATTGATTTATCCATTCTGTTTGTCTATCAGTTTGAGGGTAGAAAATTAAAGATAGTTTTATATTCACTTTTAATATTTTAAAAAAGATTTTTTAAAATTTTGACATAAATTATATTTTTCTATTTAATATAATATTCTTTAATAATCCATGATAGCAATAAATATTGTCAAGAAAAAGTTTAGCTTTTTCTTCACTTGTGATAGATTTTGTACACAATAAAAAACATGTCATCTTGATAAAATAATTTATAATCACAAATATAGAAGCATATGAATTTGAATCTAGATGATCTATGATAAAAGCTATAGAAACAAAAGATCAAAATTGTTTTGATATAGGTAATGGTTGAAAAAGTCTTTAAAGTTGACAACAAAGAGTTTTTGATCTTGAATAAACATTCTACAATTGTATAAATTCTTTAATAGCCTTCCACATTTGAAGCCACCAGAAATCTCTTGATATTAGTTCTAAAGTCTTATTATATCTAAAATATCTTACTGCAAGGAAGTTGTGATAAGCTTCAAGAGTACATAGTTGTATTTCACCTTTTAGAATATATAAAGGTCCTTTAAAATAAAGTAGATTGTTTTTGAACTTGAACTTGAAAGTATCATGAGTCTTAGATGAATTATTTTTAATATCGTGAATAAGAGGGTCTAAAGACATACTAAATTGGACTTGCTTGAAAAAAATTGAATCAACAGTTAATGTTGATTCCATTATTTAAAGATGAAATTGCTCTGACTTTAAGAAAATCATTCTTTGTTAATCAAAAGTTGAATTTCTTTTTATTAATATAAGATAAGAACATCTAGAAGGGCATCGAATAAATCTTATTATTTTTTTAGCCGATAAGTGATAATGAATTCAAATCTTGGCAAAAACATATTCCAATGAGCCTAATGACAATTCAACATGCATGATGATATGAAATACCTAAGATTCTTGTGATTTGTATACGTGGTGACTGGACTAGAAATACCTTCTAGATAATGATGCCATTCTTGAAAAGAATCCACAATTATAAGATATTTTTTATCATAGGTTTTATAATTAATATCTATTATTAAAAAATTCTTGGAATAGAAAGCTACTAGGTGGAATTTTTCATTTGTTCCTATTTTTAATAATATCACATTTAAAGTAAAATCTAATGCATTTACTTTCATAAAAAATACCTTGAAAAATTCAACACAATATAAGATTGGTGCAGAAGTAAAAGTTGTCTTCAAAGCTTCAAATGATGTTTTTACATCTTTATTCCATTTGAATTTGTCTTTACAAGTTAAATGTGTAAGTGGAGCTGTAACTTAAAAAAAATTCTTGATTAAGATTCAATAATAATTTGCAAATCTTAAAAAATATTACACATGCTTCATTATTTTTAAAATCTTTTAATCTATGATTGTCTAGACTTTCTTAAAAACCATCTTGAGACCATCATTTGAAATAATTTATCTTAAAAAATCAACTTGAGTAATATAAAATATACACTTTTTTATCTTAGCATACAATTCTATATGTCTACGTTTTTGTAACATGTGACAAATATGTAATTTATGTTCTTTTATATTTTTAGAATAGACTAAAATATTATTTAGATAATAAAAAAATAAAATTATCTTAGAATTCAAAAAAAAATCATATATTAAATGTTGAAAAGCAATTGGTATATTTGCGACTCCAAAAGATATAATATTATATTCAAAGTATCTATATCTTATTCAAAAAGCAATCTTCTATTTATTTCCTTCTTTGATGTAAACCAAGTTGTATATTATTTATATATCTATTTTTATATAAATCTTAGTATGATTCAATTGATTAAAAAGTTCAGATATCAAAGGTAGAGATTATCTATTTTTAATGGTAATCTTGTTAAATTCTCAATAATCTACACACATTTGTAGTAATCTATTTTTTTTCTTCACAAATAAGATAAGAGCTCATACTAAAGATTTTGAATGGTGTATAAAATTCTTAGCCAGGTTCTCATCAATATATTTTTTGAATTTTGCTAACTCATTTTGTGATAAATTTTAGATTGGTCAAAATGGAGGTTGAATTCCCTCTTTGAAATTCATTGAGCAATCATATGGATGATACTTTGGAAGAATATTTGCATTCTTTTTTTCAAAAACATCTTGATAATCTTGATATTGGTTTAGAATGTCACTTGAAGTCTTTCCACCATCAGAAATAGATGTAGCATGAATAGTAAAAAGTGATCTTTTTTTTGATGCATTCATGAAAGCTTTCACATCTATAAGTATAAATTTTATTATATTAGATTTTTTTTTTTTTTTTTTTTTTGATTAATAAGATTCTTATTAATACTTTAAAAAAAATTAAATCTATAAAAAATCCAATCTATTTAAAGATTATTTTTTTTAGCCATGATAAATTTAAAAAGATTAAATTTTAAAAAAATTAATTATATTAAAGATTATTTAATTATTATAACCATCTATTCTTATTTTTATAGGAAAGATTTTATAAAAAAATATCTCCAAAAGACAACCAATGACTATTTATGATTTCAACATACATAAGTTTAGTTTTTTGTATTAAAAATATTTTATGACTTTTAACAAAAAAATTATCCAAAAAACATGCTGAGCCTCCTAAATCTAACAAAATAAAGGCTTTGTGATTTTTAGGTCCCAAACACATATTTATTATTAAAAAAAAAGAAGGTTTTGAGAAGAAAATAGGACCTTCACTAAGAATTGTGTAAGATTTCAACTGCATGGTTTCTATTCTACCTAAACAAATTTGTTTTTTGACATATTTTCTTCTTTGATAGCTGTACTCCTTACTATATAGTTGTGTCATTTATTTGGACAATATTAAGTAGTATGCTTGATTCTCCACAATATAAGTACAATCTTTCTTGACAACGACTAGTCTTTTCTTATTCAATAAAAATTTTAAAATATATTACATCAATTTACATGTCTTCTATTTCCAAATATATATATTTAAAAGATGTTAGTGTTGCCATTGTATTATAATAACATTGAGGCTCCCTTGTGCAACTCTCTGATCAAAACTCAAAAAGTCGATTGTCACACTTCACAATAAAATCAATTGCTTGACTCAATGTTTAAAGATTAGATAAGTTGAGTATCAATTTTTTTATCTCATATAATAATCCATAAAAAAATTGGTTGATAAATTTAGCATCATTCTATTTAATATCAATCACTAATTGTTGAAATTATAAAACATATAATATCACTGATTGATTGCCTTATCACAAGATATAGATTTTATAGGTTGCAATACAAATTGTATCATATTTTCTATATATAGATCAAAATTCTATTAAAAATATTTTCAAATTATTTAATATTAGATCATATTATTTAAAAAAAGATAAAAACTATAATAAAATAGAACTTAAAAGTAGTATTCTAATAAACCTAATGTATAATCCTTGAGTTGGATAATTTTAAGATTAATATTCAATCACCAATTATATATGATTGATGAATCTTCTAAACTTAAATCTTATACTATCAAACTTTTCAAGCAAACTAATTTTTGATTTTTTGATGCTTAGATAATATTCAATCATAGATGAAATAGTATGGAAAAGTATAGATATTGAAGCAACTCTAATCATCTCTATATCTTCACTTGTTACTAATCTTATTGCTTCTTGTAATAATAAATTGAATTGACATATTGCAAGTATTAATTTTTTCATTTGCTGTTATATTTATACCATTGCACTCTATATTTCAATAAGTTCTACCATGATAATACAATAAATATATATATATATATATATATATATATATATATCTATTTTTATTATAGAATAAAACATTCAAAAGAAAAAAAATTCTAGGAATAATATCAGTTTAAAAATAGATAATCCAAAACTTCTAATATATTTATGTTTTATCAAGACAAAGGAATAAGCCTTTCTTAATCAAAAAAAGACTAAGCTTTGATATTACATGTGCACTCTTATCAATCTATTAAAGCCACAAACTGAAAGAAGATGCATAAATCAATAAAATCTATATTAAAAAAAATGAAAAAATAAAAATAAAAAAATATATATATTCAAGAAAAAATTAAAATGGCTATTGCCAAAGACTAGAAAATATAAAGACTCTTGAATTAAACTAGAAGCAAGAAAGATTTTGACAAGAGTAAAGAAGGTTTCACTCTTATCTCTATATATATTATCTATCTAAGAGCTACGTAGTGGTGTTTTATAGGACCTCCAATACATATGTAATTTGCAAGACACGTGTCAAATTTTTAAGACAAGTTTGCTATATGTACACCACATATTAAACTTGTTCTACAAGCTACTAACATATGCAATACATGGCTAATTTGTTAGTCAATTTTTTAACATATCAATCACCTATAAACATGTGTAAAGATAAAATCACATTTATAAAGCTTCTAGAAAGTTTTTTTTATAAGATATTATCAAATTAATCTATTTTTATTAACTTCTATCTATCTATATTGATTAGATAATTATTAGAATAAATCTTATATCCATGACAAATTCTTGGATGGGATGTTGGTATAATAGAAATTATATTTGGAAGCCATCAATATTATCTCAAAGATCCTATAGAACTAATTACCATTGAATAAAGGACAGAATATATTGTTCCTCTTTTTCAACAAATTTTTTATTTCTTCCATATGTAATTTGATCATCAAAACACTTAAACTCTTGATGGAACTCGTTGCTAGAAGGAGAGATGATATCATAGATATACTCCTAGTTATTACTTTCTATAACCTTTTAAAACCTTCTATAGTCTTTTAAAATCTTTTTCAATCTTTTAGAATCTTTTAGAATCTTCTTTAATCTTATAGAACCTTTCTAAGTCTTCTAAGATCTTTTTTAATCTTTTAGAATCTTCTTTAGTATTTTAGAACCTTCGTCACTGTGCTAAGATCTTTTTCAATCTTTTAGAATCTTCCTCAGTCTTCTAAAATCTTCTAAGACATTTTTAGAAGCTTTTATAGATGCTTTATAGACTTCTAAAAAATTTCTAATTTCTTTTGTAATTAAAATCTTCCATAGATATTTCCATCAAGCTACAAAAAAATTTATAGAAAGTTTGATAGGACATAGACCTTATAGTATAAATAGGAGGTAAGACCGAGGTACATTTTAATCTTGCCAATATAAGTCTTGGAACAATCTAAGATTTATATTTTCTTAATTCTTGATATTTTCTTCTTGCCAACCATGTAGTTCTTTATTCTTATCAGCTATTTAATTCTTTGTTCTTGAAATCAATTTAATTTTATATTCTTCTCTTTGTCTATTTGATAATCTATTATCTTGCATTCCTAACAAATATTATAAGAATACAAGAGACAAATATTATTATTATAATGTGGATTGCTTAAAAATTAAAAATATATAACTATGTGTATATGATGTTATTATAGAGTTATTTGGCTAGTTTTCAATTGGCAATTAAATTGATATCTAAAAAACTTAAATGAATGGAATAAAATAAGATTAAATAAAGTAAAAAATATATAATTTTTTTATTGAATCAAATGACACAACTTATTAATTGATTATATGTTGAGGCTTTCTATTAGATCAAATTAGAAGATCTATTATTTGATTATATGTGGATGCTTATTATAGGACTAAATAATAGCAATTTTTTATTAGATCAAATTAAAAATAAAGATAAAATATATTAAAAATTAGAAAATAAGGTAGAAAAAATTATCAAATAATAAATTGAATGAAATAAGTCTTAAAGTGAAATAGTATAGTTTTTAAGATTATAAAGAATTTTTAGGTATAAAGAGAGGTACTTAATGCACTTTATGTATTTTTTTATATTGCTTTATAGGAATCAATTGAGTTGAATATTGAATTTTAAAATAGTCTATATATAAAATTTTGATGAATTATTTTTATACTTTACATAGAGATTTGATGAAAGAAAAATCTAAAGCTAATAAAATAAAGCATTATACTTTTAATATACTAAGAAAACCTTAAAAAATCCTAAATCCTAATTAGTGAATTATACCAAGATTAAACCCTTTATTAGATTATTAGATTAGCCTCAAATTATATACATCATTATTTTTTTTAATCCATCATATTTTCACAAAATTTGAGCCACATCCAACTTTAAATGGATAGATCTTATAATAAATCTTCACTAATATTGCTTGGCCTTCTATTCTAAGTTTGACAAAGACTTATAGTAGCTAGATTTTCTAATTCAATTGTTAATTTTTATTTGAATTTAAAATAAAATCTGATTTTAACATCTTCTATTAATAATTTATATTTTATTTTCATTCTATTTTTATATCTTTTGATATCTAAATTTTTTTGGCTAATCTTAAATCACCAATTTTTAATATCTTATTATATATATAATCCAACACATCTTAATTTTATTATTAAAATAGTATAAAATTTTATAAATAAATAATTTTTTTACATATCTATATAATTATAAAGTATTTATTTTAAATTAAGTAAAAAATACTAAAAATAAATCTAAATTTATTATTATAGCTTTATTATTTTTAAATTATTACTGGAATCAAATCCTAATTTTTTTAATATTTTTTGAAGATCTATCATAAATATTAATTTCTTTTTGAAACTTTTGAAACTTTTTTGAAGCTCACTTTTTAACTATATTACTTGATCTCCAAAATAAAAAAAACCTTCATTTGCCATTAGGTCTTATTTTTATGCCTTGAAGTCAAATTTTCATCCTATTTTATAAATAATTGTCTCTTTGAATATCAATCCTATCATTTCTAAGATTAGTTTTTATAATAGCATTATCTTAACTTTATCTTAGATATAATTATATTATTTTTTATTCATTCTATTTCATCTTGATCTATTTATAGTCCTATTAATATAATAAAACCATATAGATGTATATCTTTTATATTTGTTGCTATATTATGTAAAATCTCATTTAAAAACATATTAGGTGTCTAGCTATGGAAGAAAAAAAAAATATACTGATTCAATTATCCTTTGAATTTAAATAGGCTTTAATATCTATAAATAAGTAAATAAATAAATAAATAAATAAATTTCTATTTATTATCTATAAATATTTAATCTAAAAAAGAAGTGCTTAAAAATAATCTCTTTAATAACTTAAGTCATACATAAATAATAAATATTTTGATTTTATTTTTTTTTGTTTCAACTATAATATTTTAAATATTAAAAAAATTTGATTGGTCCTTAATTACCAATTTCAAATATCATCTTATATATGATCAAATATCTTCCAAATACACCATTATAATAATATAAAACTTGATAATTATATGCCATTTATACACATTTTTTCACTCATTTAAGATCAACCATAGATTAAGCAAAAAATACATGAAATTAATCCAAATTTAATATCATATTATTACTATTTTTATAAGATTATATCTAAAATAACATCAATTTTAATCTTTTTTTATATTTCTAGAACATAAATATATTAATTAAACTTGATCTATTAGCATGAAAAAAATTAAAGCATATTTAATAATAGATCAAAAAAATATTAAAGCATGAAAAAAATTATTAAATATGCACTTGAATTTTCTTCATATATCTTCATTTTTTTATCAACTTGCAATAATAAAATAACAGTCTTAGAGTCATTAATATCTATACTTTCACCAAGTAGCAATGTTATAGCATGACATTATATCAATTCTAGCCTATATATTTTATGATGTATCTTAGATTCTATTAGGTTGTTTCTATGATTGGTTTTTATATTTTGTATACCATTGTATTTGTAAGCTTTGATTTTTTTTGTATTTCTTTTTTGCAAAGATTAGCATCTTATAATTTGTTACTTTATGATTGATTGTCAAGCAAAATTGGCAAAAAAAATAAAAAATAAAAAATTATAATCAATCAAAATTAACTTTTATACTTTTGCAATCAATTTAGTGACTAACACTTATAATTTTTAACCTTTACTAAATAGTTGAGCTTTGTAAAATTAAAGGTCTTTTTATTTTATTTATTAATAAGTCTGTTCTTAAGATCTTAAAAATTCTTCATAAAGTAAAATTTTATTTAATGTAATTTAAGTAGAATTTTTTTTCTTTTTTTCTTTTTTTCTTTTTTTTGCATAGGGATTCCATAAATAATTAACTCAAAGTTAGAATTTTAAAGTTAAAAGATACAAATGCTTAAAGAAATTCAATGCAAATATTATATAATTTTTTTTGTATTATTTAACTACATTCTAACTTTAAATGAAAACATCAATTTCCAAGGTTCATGCTTAATATAATAATATCTTATCAAAATTGTTGTTAACTTTAATAATTTCAAAGTTTATCTTTACAAAAAAATCTTATATAATTTTTTAAAAATTCAAAGGATTAATTCTTAGTCATGGTTTTTTTTAGCTTAACAAAGATAATGTGAGTGTATATGTCTATAAAATGCTACTATCATAGCTTATTCATCACTTAAACTCATTAAAGAAATTGAAGTTTTGTGACCTTGAAAATATTTTTTCCATAAAACCTCTTTGCTACTTTCTCTTGTGTTTCCCTACAACCATAAAGCATAAGAATCCATAGCAGTCATCTAAAAATATCCTAATAATTGATATTTCTCTTTTCTCTTTTCTCTTGGCAATTTCTTTTTTTCCCCCCCCCCTCCCCCCCCCAAAAACCAACTATTGTCTAATTCATGTCTATAATCTTGATTCCTTTTATTTGCTATTTTTCAAAAAAATTATAAACTCTTAAGCATACAAAACCCTAAATCTACTAGATGCAACCTCAATCACGTTATGTCACAAGACCATTCCACTCTTCTCCTATAAAAAATAATAATAAAATAATAAAATAATAAAAACATGGTCCCAGAATGTCCTCCACTCATGGTCACTTACTTGGTTTTTCTCCACGGTCCTCTTCATTCATCCACACGAATTAATACATCCATTAGCAAAATCATTCACTCGTCCGGGCTCCTGACTCGTGCCGCCTCGTGAATTGCTCTGCCGGGGCTGCAAATTCACGCGCCCCGTCTCGCAAATTTGCTTCAGGTGCCCCCCCCCCCGCCCAAATCTGCTTCGTCGCTGTGATTCCTCTCCTGCTCATAACCCTTCCTTCCTTCACTGCTCGTCTTCAGGGTTTGCTCGCTTCATCATGTCTTTCCGGGATCGGGGACGCTAGTTCTGGCTCCTTTCTACGGCAGAGCTCCTTCAGTTGAGTTGAATTGAATTGTATTGGCCAGGATGACACCCGAATGGACGGATTCTTATCTGCGATTCCCCATCGTTGCAATCCTTGTGCAATTCTGCTGCTGGGTTTCGACATGTTTCGTAGGTCGGTTCTTGTGAGTTGGTGCAGATTGGCTGTTCATAAGGGCTGGTAGCCACGGTAGGTCCATCTTGCCGACGTGGCTTGAGGGTCTTTCTTATTATAGACGAAATACTCGAGATGGTGACCTACTTTACTGAATGGGTGATTCGTGTTTCGGCGGAAGTGCTAAAAATAACTAGCCTCCGAAAATAAGGGGATGTTTCTAGACGTTTGGGATTTTTTGTGTATGGGAGAGGTTCTTTCAGTGGGTGGAAATCGACCTTTAGTTACCCTAGTAAACGAGATGAAAGCTTAACTTACCGGGTTAAGTTTTTTAAATTACAGGGGTTGATGCTGTGTTAATTCTCACAAAATACTTATCGGGTGCTAGATTCGTGGCAGTAACCGAGATAGAGCAGCAGCTCGCTAGTTACTCCTCAGGAATATGGTATCTCAGCTATTTTTCTTCTTAAAATTCCCTCTACACGATGGTCTTCAATCCTTGTTTTGTGCGTAGACAGTCTATCAGCTAGACCTTATCAATTCTCTTCTGAAAGGTTGTTGGGATCACTTTTTTTTTCTTTTTTTTTCTTTTTACATTTTTTTGTTGGGTTAAAACGTCACTACTTGCAATGTTCTTTGGTCGCAGTTGTGAGTGATAATCAAAGGCAACAAAAGCTTAGTGTATTTCTTCGACATCGAGGTCGTTTGTCCTCACTAGATTTTAACCAGTTAAGTTTTGGCCCTTCAGTGTTGGGAATTTTGAGGAGGAAGTAGAACTGGGCAGTTAGAAAAGTGGTAGTAGGCGCCGGATACCATAAGTTGCAACTCCTTTTGCACTTCCATCATCTGCGCTTAAAGGTGCTAAAGAAGAGCAATGGTTGGGCGAGCAGTACGGGTTTTTTATGAATTTGGGAGCTGATGCCTGAGAGATTGAAATCGGAAAATGTCATGTTATTTCCCCCTCAGCAGATGAGCAATTTTGAATTATGAATCACCTGAGCCTATGGCCACGGCGACCACAGAAAACAGCTGTTTCAGCTTCGACAAATTTCTCGTCAGAAAACTGCCAACGACGATTCCTTGCACGGTTCGGTTGTGGCGTACACTTCGTTAATTCGTTGTAGAGCAGGTGCTCAAAATTCTGGTACTTAAAACAAGTTCAACACCATCGCTGTTTCTTTGGTCTCCTACTCTTTCAGTCGGTCTTTGATGATAGCCAAGGCACCATGTTGCACTTCTTTTTAGGTAGGCTATAGACTGGAACTTTCATCATCGGAGTGAGCCGGTCTCGTAAGATCTCTTAGTGTCAACAGTGCCGATGAATTTTATTGCTAGGAGTCGAAATTCCTCCCCAGTGAAATACAGGTATTGTAAACGATATGATCGGTAATCTATTGCATATCGATATTTTTTTTCTCATGATGTGTGGCATGTCGTTTCTGGGATACACATGGAGAAGAACGAAGAGAGTAACTTCTTCGTTGTCAAGTCCTTTGCTTGTAGTTTCCGCACTTGTTTTTAAAAGGCGGTTTTCGATGTGTATTTAATCCTAGTCAAATACAGATTGCAGAGTCTAATGGATGCACACACTGAAAAGTAACTACAGATCTACCAGTCAAAGATAAAAACGTCGACTCCTCGCATCCAATAGTAAGAACTAGAACGCGTTGTTGGTTGGCGCTTTATGCATTGCCCTTGAGTGTAGAGTTCCAAGTTGGATCACAGTGAACCACGGAGTAGATGCACACAGTTGCTTGAAAACCGTGCCTCATAATTTGTCCACGCTGAACAGAAAAATATCAAGTAGACTATTTGGTTGTCTGTGAGACTAGACTAATTAAAGGGAAAGTAGGAAACTGGAACTTATTAGCACAAACTTGTACGATGTGACCGAACTGGGTAACAACAGGCACCGTTCGTGACGATTACGAGACGATGTAATACTCTTTATGAGAGCCTTACCACATTCGTACATTTGATGTTTACTTGTGAAGGGTCTTTGTATGAGTGTGATCCGGTGTGGGCTTGAATTACTACATTCTCTTGACCATTGACCAAGGGAACTTGTTGATGCTTGCTTGTGAAGGGTCTTTGTATGTGTGTGTGATTTGGTATGGTTATAATTTGTGTATTTGTATGTTTTCCACCTTTTTTTTTCATTTTGCTTTGCAGACAATAAACATACACACATTCTTGTAACTATTTGTATGCATACATATATATGTATCTTTATTTATTTGTATGCAAATATGTATGTATATATATATATATATATATATATATAGTTGGTTACATTGCAATTTAGAATAATAAGTATAAAAGTACTATAAAGTTATTAGATAAGTTTTTAGATAAATTTAATATTTTATTATTTTATTATTAATTTAACTTATATTTTACATTTAATCATAAAAAATGATTTCTAAAAAATATTTATAATATCATTCAATTATAAGACAACATATTGAGTAAAATTTTAAAATAAAAAATAAAAAATAAAAAAAATTTAAATTTTAAAATAAAAAATAAAAAATATATTTAAATTTCTTATTTAAAAATATATTTAATAGAATAAAATATTATTAATTTATATATTTGAGTATCTAGTTATTAAAAAATCAAATAAATATTAAATAAAGTGTAAAGAAATGATAAATTTTGAGTTAATGAATTAATTGGATATTTCTTAATTGCAACTTAAGAGATGTTACAATAATTACAAAGGATAAAATATTACAATAGTTTCCTATAAATATATTTGTAATAAAATTTATGGATTTTATTTTTATTTTTTAGATTATAAAGATATTAAATTTATTTATTTAAAAATATATTATCATTATTTATAGTTATTCATATATATTGTAAGATTGTGCATCTAAAGTTGATTAACACAAATGTATTCAATTGCCTTTTAAAATTTTAAAATTTGACACATCAGCCTTTGGTAAAGTATACTCTTATAATAATCAACTTCATTTTAATCTTAATAATTAAATTAACTATAATTTAATGAATCTATTATTGTATTTATTTTTTTGCTATTGATTGAGTGAATTGATGTTGTATAAAATTGGATCAAACATTTGATAAACTAATATCTATTGAAATAATAATGTGACATCTAATTTTTGCAATTTTACAAAATAATAATAATAATGATAATGATAATAAGCAAAGATTTAAAATAATGAGATTAAAAGAAAATGTGTTGTCTATTTGCCCTAAATTTTGAAGTGGTAAATTTTAAATAACTTATAAATCTATAATAAATGAATAGTTATAATAATTTTTATAATTTGTATTTTTAAAATTAGGAAATTTGATATTATTGCTATATTTTGGATGCACCATAATGCATCAATATGCAGAATTTATTTTGTAACTTTGAATTTGATGATTTGCAATAGAATCACTTAATTTTAAATAAAAAATTTAGTCAATATATTTTAGATAAAAATATAATGGTAATTTATCACAAATTTTTTTTGGCAAGATGCCATTTGCTTGAGAAAAAGGTTACATAATAGTAAATGATTATTAAAACTTAATAAAAAAATTACAAAAATTTAGAAAATATTTATTAATATCTTTATTTATGATGGTAAAATAAAAAAATTACTGATTTACCATATAAAATTTGATGTATTATCAAACAAACTATTATAAAACAGGGCGTGAACTCTGGTTGAATTCGGGTTCTAAATCCCGCCGCTGAAATGCTCAGTCGACTCTTGAACCTTAATAGGAAGACGGCTTCTTCCCAAATTAGTGCAAAAGGTTCCAGGACTTAGGATGAACTTAATGTGACTGCAAGTGTAAATTATTATTATTAAATTTGAATAAATTTTAGTTATTGAAATAAGTACACATTTAAATTATTTTATTGCATATGCTTACTATATTTTTTATTGCTTTTAAATTATGTTGTTCTTTAATTTGTAGTAAATTTATTGCTAAAAATAATTATCAATCACTTTTTTGGATATTATTTTATATTTTTAAAAATATCAATTTTTAAAAATTGATAGCATGTCATATAAATATAAATGTTTAATAATTGAATTTTAAAATTTTATTATTAAAGGGCCAAATATGTTACATTTATCATATTTTTATAAATATTTATTTATTTGATGTCACATTAGAGTTTATATATCTCACACTTTCATTGACTATGTTTTAAAAACTATTGGTTACAGTTCTACATATAAAATTGTAGCTTTAGAAATCAAAATAATAAATCAGCACATTACTTACTAATTGGCGTAAAAAAATTTTGTAAGTAATTTTTTTATTATTTTTATAACTACCGACTATCTCATATTCTCTATCTCATATCAACTATCTTTTGGCATGTAATCAAAGAAACATAAAATTTAACCCAAGAAACATAAAATCAAAGAAACAACACTTCATTTTATTTTCCCACTCCTTATTTTTACACACACATAAACATTTCAATACTTGCCACATTTTCCAAATTTTTTTATTCCTACTTCGAACCACAGTCTATGTTCCGAGACGGAAGTTTTTACATTTTGGATGGCGAGCAATAGAATCGTTTACACGGACGGATGTCGTCGAAGGAACAGAGACGAAGGCGTCGGCGCGGGCGTAGGCTCGGGCATTGGCTCGGGCATTGGCTCGGGCATTGGCTCGGGCCGGGGCTGCCAAAAGCGATACTATGCGAGCATAGCGGGGGAAGGAACCGGGTGGGGCGAGGCCCATTCAGGGCGGGTCCGGGGCCAGGTCTGAGGAGAAGGGAAGGCCGTCAGGGGAACGGACGGAGGGACGGCGATAGGGGCAGTGTGTGCCACAAGAGTGGAGTTGGGGGGGGGGGGGGAGGAGCGGGTGGCGCGGGGGTCGCGGAGGTCCATGCACATCTGATGCGAGAGCGCAGGGCCATGCACTTCCGCTGCTCGGCCCAGTTGACGTGGGCCACCCAGATCAATCGTCTCGTTTGCTCGCTCTCGCGCTCCCCTCTCGCCTCTCGTTTCTCGATTCTCCGCATGTTCCTCAACGCGCACTTACCTTTTTCGCTCGTTAGATCGTTCTCGGTCGCCAGGCCGGGCAGAGCAGCGCCGAAGTAGAGAGAGAGAGAGAGAGAGAGAGAGAGAGTCGGGGAGAAATCGTGTAGGGCAATGAAACGATCGTAGAGTGTGAGTGCTGGAACCAGGGTGGACGATGGAGGTGTGACTGCGTAGTGTGTGTTTGATAGCCGGGGAAATTTTCTCGCAAGGAATTGTGATCCGACCAGGAGTGTAGTAGTGAGTGTGTGTGAGTGTGAGGGGGTTGGGTTTGTGTGTGTGTTTGTTGGTGTGGGTGTGGAAGGGGAGACAGTGGAAGGTGGTAATAGATCAGGAGCTCGCGCAGGATAGCCGAATGAAAAAGCACAACTTCCTGTAAGTATTCTGGAAACAGGACGAATTGGGTCGGAGCCCCTTAGCATGCGCCAGCGATATTTGTGTAGTTTGGGTGCTGTGTCGCTGATGATGTTTTCCGGCTCGAGTTGCAGTGGGTTTTATGCTCGCGTGCCGAAATCGACCTATTTCCGCTTTTGGTTGTGTAACGGTCGTCGGCGGCGGCCGTGTTTGATGATCAGGCATGCTAGTTGTTGGGTTGTCTGAATTTTTCGAGCCAGTGGTGGCGGTTTGTGTTGTGCCTTGGGGAGGGGGGTGGTCAGGGCAGTGCAATACCGCTTTCTTTTTTGGAGTTACTTTAGCGCCATTCGGAGGCCGGGTGATATTGTTTTGGAGTCTTCCCCTGATTTTGTTTGTTCATGTTGTATCGTTTAGGTGAGGGCTTTTCCCTCTGTCTCTCTAACAGGGAGAGCAATCATGTACATGGGTCCTTCTGAACCTGTTCTTCATTGCTTAACCCTTATGAGACTCTTCGTCTGTACTCTCTCAGTAGACTTGTGCTTCAATTTCTTTTTTCTTCATCACATGGTTTCGCATTGAAAAATCCTGGTTGAGGACTGGCGTAGACAGGTTTCAGTGCAAACCGTTCCGAAAGTAAGACCTTGTTTGTAAACAGGATGTGAACAATGGGTAGCTCATCTCATGGCAACGGCGGTGATGAGCCTAGGGTTTCGAAGCCTTCCACTGTTTTTTTGGGAGACCTGAGTTCAAGTGGTGAAGGGCCTGGATTTTGTGGTTACTCTGGACTTACTCATGCCAACGCAGTCAACTATGACTTGGGGTCACATAAGGAACATTACTTGCATCAACCTCGGCCGGAAGGGAAGAAGGGGGGACTCGCAGATCGCATAAATAGGAACAAGGGGCTTCAGGTAGTACTAGGCTTCTGCTTCACTTCGATTGAATATTTGCAGTATTCCGATTCCTTGCGGCTTATGTTATGTTAAGCGAAAATTTTGGCCTATTTTACGGTTTTAGTCTCTACGAAGCTATTGCAGAGAAATGTTCATGCATATCTTATCCTCATAGAGCTGTTTATTCTTCGTCTCTGTTGCACTCTAGGTCTATGAAATTTCACTTCAGGCTTGTGGGTCACAGTACTCGTGTTCAAATATGGGAGATACGTCGCTTGCATGTATATTTTGTCTCACACAGAGGATCAACTGGCTCAGGGTTGAGTCGTTTGCACCAAAATGCAACCTGAAGTTTACCGTTCTTATTTGTATTGTTGCGTGTTATAAATTTATTTTATTTTGTTATACTGTTTTTTAAAATGTTTTTATCGTTTCTTCGCAGGGACAACAACCGAGTTTGATTTCAAAAGATGCCCAAGGGCAAACAACAGGGCTTGAGTTGGGTGCTTCAGAAGTGAATACACATCTTTCTTGCGAAAATCCCATTAAGAACGACGTGGAAGACGATGATGATGTTAGTCTGATCCGACTCATCACCTTCTGGATGCCTTATTATGAAGGTCCATTTATGAATGCGCACTCGAAATGAACATTGCATTTCAGTGTGGCTAGTTGAGGTGCTAAGGTGACGACGTTGATTACGGGGGTGCCTGAAACAGGCCAAGGTGCAGTGTGTTTTTAGAAGTACTTAAGGGAGCTATTTCAAGTTCATGATGGTTTCCTAAATTGTGGCACAGATCCAATGTTAAACAGGGATTGGACGGAGCGGCTGATAAGCTGCAAGGCGATGTAGCAGATGTGCATGAGGTTGTGGTCACACCTTTTTCTCTTTCTTCTGGGAAGCAAGAGTCAAAAACCGAACCGCTGGAGTCCATTCACTTGAAGACCAATAGTGGGGATGTTGTGGCTGATGGTTCGTCTCTGGTGAGTGATTCATGCATTCATTTTCACTTTGAAGTTTCTTTCAAGAAGTGCTGTAGTTTTACTCCAAGTGTCAGGTTAAATGAGATCGCTGGCATCGGGTAGTCAAGCATGATAGACGTCATTCAGTGATAATAATGAAAAACCACCTGTTTCAATTTGCCTATAGCAATGTTTCTCATGAACCGTACTTATATATGTACATTCTTTTTGTGCAGGAACTTGCAAACGAACTACAGAACGAAGTTTCAGGAGTATCTGGCCTGGATCAGTCTGCAGGAACAGAAGCGCTTGGACCGCCGCAACATCAAACAGCCAAGCATGAAGAAGTTACCGTTGGTCGACGGCCACTTGCAGTTGCGGACAATGTAGACACAGTTGGATCTGTGCGACCTCCCCCAGTTGATGGAGACTTGGTTGGACCGTCACCTAAGCAAGCGAAGGTCCAACACCAGAAGCTTGCCTTGAAGAAGCCTGACAAACTGGCGCCATGTCCGAGATGCGACAGTTTAGACACAAAGTTTTGTTACTACAACAATTACAATGTCAATCAACCACGCCACTTCTGCAAGAATTGCCAGAGATATTGGACAGCCGGAGGCACATTACGGAATGTTCCTGTGGGAGCAGGGAGAAGGAAAACCAAGCACGGGAACTCGCATGCACGCCATGGAGGGCTGCTTGATATTCCTACGACGAGGCAGGACTCGGACATGGCGCTATCGAGGCCTTGTCTTTCACGGGGAGCATCTGTTCCTGACCAGGTTTCTCCTCTGCTTGCTTCAAGTTCCAGTAGTCCGAGTGCTCTCACCAGCCTCCCCAGTAGTCAAGACAGGAGCTCCTCTGATGCTGTCACTCAAACTAGCTCCATGCGTCCTGCCGAAGCTGTGAGAAAGCATTACATTCCAGGTATAGCATTATCCTTCTATATCTTCATGTCCTCTTTGCTTTAGTCTCACATGCGTCTTCTTGTTGTGTTGATTATGGCTGCTGGTTCTTGATTAGTGTCATCGGCGCAGGTTCATCCCCTACATTTTTAATTTATTTTATTTTTAATTGTTTTGAAATTTATGTACTTATTTATGTGTTTATTGTGCTCAATTTTTTCCTTCAAATTTTTGGCTATCGGGTAGTTTTGTGGATGGGCGTTTGCCTGCGTGATAGGAAATGTCTTGATGCAGTAACTTTTTGTATGGCGAATCTTTGACATGTTTTCTGTACTCTTCCAACAGAACCTCAAGTGAACCTCTCTAGTGATTCTGGCAACAGGCTGCTCAAAGCTGAGCACGGTGGTGGTTGCGAACCTGTCTTAGCTGGTGAAGCGGAGAATTGTGCAGAAGCCTGTACAAGTTCGGTGCCTGGGTGGCCTCAAGTGGATGCAGCGCTAGCTTCTCAGGAAGTGCAATCGATGGTAAGGGGACCTCCTACGACACTTATACCTGTCTGTGGGGGTATTGTTAGGCCAGTGGGAATATTGGACGGATCAGTTTGGACTGCAGCTCCTACTCCTTTTGGGCTTTTCAACGGTTCGTGGCCATATGGCTACAATGTTGGATGGAGCGGTCCTGCTCCTGGTGCCCCTGGCGCTCCAATCTGTTCACCTGGAGGCACGTTGGTATCCTGCCAGCCTGCGGTTGCATGGTCGACACCCCCGAATGGGCTTTGGTCCAATGTTTGCTGGGGATCGACTCTCATTCCAGGGATGCCCGCTGGGTTACCTGGACCATCATGGATGTCACCTGGATGGGGTGCTGGTTGGCCCATGCCTTGGGGACCGGCCGCAGCCGCAGCCGCAGCCGCAGCCGCTGCTGCTGCATCAGCTTCCATGCAGGTTCCTGCAGTTCCTATGTCTGGAAACGGCTCCCCAGTCCAGAGTAGGTTGCCTATTCGTCCGGTGTTGAACAAGCATCCACGTGATCGGCCAGAGCTGGAGAGGGTGGAGAGTTCTCTTTGGGTTCCAAAGATGGTCAAAATAGACGATGCAGGAAACACTCCACGAAGCTCTGTGTGGACTACTGTGGGAGCTGAGAATCGGCTGGAGACTGTCGCATCTGGTAGTAATTTTAAGGCGTTTCTTCCAGTGAGAGACAACAAAGTGTCTATCACATCAGGTGATAGAAAGCAAGTGGAATCATGACAATCCAATCACTGTCAACATACCTATTTCCTCTAAAAATAAAGTAGGTATACAAAGTGCTAGTGATGCTCCCTGCCTTTATATAGTTTCTTATCTTTTTGGCATATAACCGTGAATTTTTTCATGGAGTTTCACATGAGCCTCGTCTGGTCACTTACATGTTTTGTGTGTAGCTGCCGGTATTTTACACTGTTATCTTTTTTTGGTTATCTCTGCTAGTAATTATGTTTTAATCAAATGAGGTCTATTATTCGCTCTTTCATACTCTGTGATGGACCTGAACATAACATCTGCATCCATGTCACCATATCATATCTTGGTTTGTTGCTACGCATGACATTTCTAATAGTTTTGTACGACTACTCTTCAAAGTTCACAGTTTTGTATCGTGGAGCTTTTATGGAATCTCGCTTTCAGGTCTTTCTCCACACGATTGGAACCTTGCAATCTGGCTATTTCAGGAACAATGAGAAATCTGAAGTGAAAATCACCTTGGAGCAGTGATTTCCTTCATAGCAATTTTGTGGTTCAGTAATGTCTCACTGGTTTTCACAGAGAGTCTTCAGTATGGTGAGGTCCTCGTCCGCTTGCTGCTATCTTGTTTATGGTTATCGTCAAACATTGGATATCTGCCAATTGTTGAGACAGCTAATTATCCCGAGCAGAACTACGTTAGTGAAATTTCGTGGTGGGATGTTACAACAGGGCGCTGTACCAACCGGCAGGCCCGCAATACGAGTCACTAATTACTTAAGAAATTTTGTATTCAATAGAGTTATAGTTAATTAATGTGGTTAATAGCATCGTTAATGCGATTAACCGTTAGAGGAGTTAGCCCTAATTAAGTCCACAAATGGTTTACCACATAGCCTTCCATGTTCCATTTAACTAATTGCAGGCGGCGCATATTTGGGTGGATCAGAGCACAGTGATTAATTTCGAATATTTTTCACCTGCCGTATGATCATATAGTCGTCTTTGTCTTCCTGCATGACTTACCTAACTTCCCGGCTGGTGTGAACAGGATAGTGCAAGCTAATGATTGCTGGAATCGCTTATAGAAGCGATTCTCAGAGAGTCGAGTCTAAAGATCTATCTTTGGTTTTAGGGTAGTCAGATCGCTGAGCATTATTGTGTACCAAGTAGAGACATTACATCGTCAAGTTCTACTTTTAAAAAATATGTTAATTCTATGTTGGATGTGTCAAAAGGTAACAGGAGATTGTATACCTTAACAACTAAATGTTTGGTGTAGTATTGCCAAATTATACGGTAGATCTTGGTTAGCATCCACATACTCCTTAAGTCCTTTCAGCTCTTTCTTCAACTCGGATGTATTCTGGAGAGAAATTATCACATTTAATGTCTCCTCCTTCGATGCTTCAATCTCTGAATTGGCTTTTTTTGACACTCGTTAGCTCCTCAACTTGCACCTCTGCTTTGCTTGAAGCTCTTTATTTTTGCTACTGTTCTGTAGCCAAGTGTCCAATTCTTCACGGACCCTTCTAGAATGAGGCATCCACATTCAAGAAACCTAATTCAGTGATTCAAGAAACCTAATTCAGAGATTCAAGAAACCTATTTCAGAGATTCAAAGCGATGGAAAGGGCCTTGTGTACCAGGAGTTGTAAAAAAATCTATCATGGTTTTTCATTTGAATGTGACATGATGGAAATAAATTAAAACTCGACAGTTATTATTTCAAGAAAACTGTTCTATTCTATGTCACGAGCCCATAAAAGTGGATATAAGCATATCTTGTCTAGTGAAAAGAATACCCGGATTATAAAGAACCAATAGTGTACATCTCTGATAAGCTCTTCTTGTTGTGTCTTTTTAACGACCTCCCTTGTTCGATCTGCTCTAAGTCCCTGAAGCACAGTCTGACCCTTGCTACTGGTGACGATGAATTTTATGACATTGCGAGTAGACGCATTTTAAAATTCGAGCTTATGCAGCCGGGGAGATGTTCTCGAGCCCTAATTCAGTCATTGTGAGAAATTCTGAACATGTGAGCAATACCAGAAGTTGCTTGATGCCTATAGTCTGTCATTGTTTCTAGCCTGCTTAGCTCACTCGTGGTAACAGTTTCAACGGTACTGGGTCTGAGCATTTGTCTCATCGAAGGAGTCATTACAAGCAGCCAAGACCAACTTGCAGCCTCTTTCAAACAGACTCCAATGACATGCAGCGGTTGGTATATCGACCCATGATCGACGTCCACAGACGTGCAACCCAACCCAACCCAACCCCAACAATACTATCAATCAAAGGTGGGCGATCAAGGGCCACGGTTCTGGCGCAATCACGGTTACTTTGCAGTGCGTCACATGCAGTTTCGATTGTAAGCACTATCAATCAGACCATGCCACCGCAAAGGTTGACACCACTGGTTTGGTTCGAGCAAGGCACAGGGAGAAAACTTCAGTTCCCCAGCGAGAAAAACTGCTCCTACCTGCTGCAGATTCAATCTAGGCGGCGGCGCGATGCGGCCCATAAGAGCGTCACGCGATGATCGGTGTGGCGCCTGCATCATCGCATCGCCGGAAGCGCATCTATCGATTTATCTAGACGTGCAGGCTCCGAAGGCTTCACCCCTCTTCTGGTCCTGATGTGGAAATTTGTGCAGATTAGGGTTTCAAATTCTAGGTATGTGAATATATATATGTATATATATTTATATATATATATAATTCAGTCTTTGTTGGGTTTGATTTTCTTGTTCTGTCCCTTAAGTGTTGTATACGCTTTGACAGAACTTGATTTTTTTTTCAATAAGAGGAGACAGTAGTATATATATATATATATATATATTTTTTTTTAAGTATGAAGTTCATGTTTTAAGAGAACATCTTTTTATCTGGTAGAAGTGAAATATTTGTTATAAACAATTTGGATGTGGGTACTGTCAAAGAGAGAAGTTCATGTTTCTAGAAAATGAGATAATATTGCATGTATATGAGTGATTTGGAATGTCGAATTCAGCATTATGCATTATCAAAAGAAATGTAGAATCTTTATGTAGGAGCAATAAAAGATTTTGAAGTTAGAAAATTGACTTGGTATTCCAGAGGTGTTGACAATGCTATGGTTGATCATAATTCTAACTATAGAAAAGCTATTGGATAAGTTTTTGGAACGATTCCAGAACGATGGGTTATTTATAAAAGCGAACTTTTAGATCCAAAACTTTTTTCACGCCACACACTATTTCCATAAAAATCTTTTAGAATCTCTCATGACCATCCAATTCTTTAGAAAAGATTCTACACCCAAAAAGCTCATAAGATATGGGCTGGCATGGTACATTTGAGGGCTTGTTGGATAAACATACATCCATGTAGATTTTGGTACTTTTTCATACTCTATGCTTTCTTTTTTTCTCCTTTTAAGAAAAAAATAAAAAATAAAATAAAAAATAAAAATATATATATATATATGCAGACCTTTTCAATTATTTTAATTCTTTATTCATATTCACTTCATTTGATTTGTTATGTTTATTACTTATGACTTCTCCAATATAAAAATCTGTAGATTATATATTTTATGAATAACATCTAATTTATGAATAGTAATTTGTACATTGTTATTATTTTTTTTCCCAAATGCAATTCATCATTAGCTTCTATGCATATTAAGATGAGTAGAGTTCGTAAATCGTTTATACTCTACACATGAGTTATTTAAAACTAAAATATTCATATCCTCCCTTTCAAATCTTATTTGAATCTTTTGACACGTCCATTACCTCTGTAAAAGAAAAAGTCTATATATATATATATATATATATGTATACATATGAATAAATGTCAACTACTTGCCAAAAGCAAACAAGGGACCATTCTATGACGACGAACTTTTCAACATCTTTCCGCATGAGCGAAAGCAGAAGTCCACATTATAATTGTATACACAAACTATTGACCACTCAAACTCAATGAAACCTGCATTATTATGCACCAGTGATGCTATCTTGGCTGGTTGTTTTGTTTTATTCGTTTTCTACTATTTTCCTTCAATTGTTCACATTCTTCTACCAAAATAAAAAAAAAAAAAAACAAAACTTACAACACAACCGCATGCAGGGTAGGGGAGGACGAGGGTTCATTCCACTGAGACAACACCATCGAAATCAGCAAAGTCATCGAAGGATTAAAAAACGCAACAATCGAAGCGCCGAAACATCGGCGCGCGCATTGTGGCAGCACTTCCAGGTCGATCAGGTCGATCTGGCCGTGCTTGTGTCGGTGAGCCTAGGGACCCATTCTCATGGTGGACTCACTCCATCCCCCTCGTGAGCAAGCGAGCCGGCCTCTGAAGGGGGGATACCACCGCAACCACGCCGTGCGTCCGCGGCTAGTCTCAAGAGATCCCCGCCGCGGCTGCGACGTGGTTGAGCGAGTCACCGTGGACGACGATGTCCCGGCGTCGCGCGGTGATACCCGTGCCCGTTTCAAAGACTGTGTGTACTGTTTAATTTTTTTGTGGTGCATTTTTGGAAGTTGGATGAATGAGAGTCTCAATTTTTTTCAACAAGAGACAAGTTCACTCCCCTTTTGTAAAAACAACATAGTTTGAACATACAGTAAATAATTGGAATATTGTTATTAATAGTATATTAGTCAGTTGAAACATTAGGCTTGTTTCAATTTGGTGAATTTGGTAGCATGGATGCATGTAATATTTATGTTGTTTTAACATTGGTTGTAATTTTTAGTTAATAATTTGTAAAAAAATTAGGAGAAAATATCAAAAGTAGGCTTGATAAGGATTATTTTATCAAAAATAATCCTAATAAAATTTTAATTTCCAAAATAGTCCTTGTGATGGAATTGTGGAGTCTAATATAGAAGTACAGTTATGAAGGGGATTTGAGGCAGGATCTTCTAATGCATGTCTTGCTTTGCAAAGAACAATAGAAGGTTTTTGAAAGGTAGCGTTCCTTGAAAGAAAATTTTATAAATTGAATTATCTTAATATATAAAGTTTTTTTTTTTTTTTTTTTTTGAAAAAATATCAAAAATAGGCCTAACAAATATTTTAGATAGATTCAATATTTGCTAACAAATTTTTAGTTTCAAAAACATAAATATAAAAAATAAGCAAAAATATAAGATTCTATTTAGATGGACTTTCAACAAGTTCTCATGTAGTCACTAAGCCTGTTACAACGGCTACAATAGACGACATATTTAGTACATCTCCGATCTTTAGTATACATCTATTTTTTCTTTAGTTATCTATGTGGCGTGCATGAGTTTGATGATAGCATAATCAAATCAAACTTTAATAAGATGTTATCTAATTCTTAGAGCTTTTGATGTAAAATAAGATGGACAATGCTTTTGTATACTTTGCAATAGCATGTGATCATAAAGCACATATGTATGCTCTTGTACAGATCAATTCTTTAGTATAAAAAAATTATTGCAATATATTTATATGGTATGCCAAGATGTTGACATTTAGAACATATATAAGTGTTGCTCCATAAATTGACAATGTGGTTCAGTTTGCCTCTAATACATTCATATTCAATATGACTTGCATGTCAAATATTATATTATTGAGTGAGAGTAATATTCTCTTGAAGATGATCTTTGGCCTTTGGTGTCAATATTATCATCTATGAAGTAGTTGCATCTTACTAATCAAAGAACTAGACCATAAGCTGACTACAAATCTTTTCTATCATTTCATAGATTAGTAGATTTCTTACTTTTGTCAAGTATTGGATTAACAATTCTGCCATGTTGGACGGTAAATAACCATATCATTGCTCCTCAAAGAACACTGTTGTCCAAGTATTTGGCTATGATTTCTTAACGCATATAGTAGCTTCTTCTAAAATTATTCTAATCTTTATAAGCTTATCTTAATAAAAATTAGGCGTGAGTATACATGTTATATTTTAAAATAAATTTATCATATCCAAATTCTTGAAATACTTTTTAAAGTTTTTAACAAGGTGATACATGCAAATATTATGAAAATTATTTGAAAAAATCAATTGCATAGCTTTAAAAATTTTCTTATAACAATCCAAAAGAAAATTTATTTGCAATATGTATTCATCAACCATATAATATTATAAGAATGATTCTTTAAGTAATTCAAAAAACCATTTCCAATTCTTGTTGTTCTTAGCATTTACGACAATAAATGCTATTAAATATAAAGCTTCTTCACTATCTATTAAAGTTGTATATAGAAGGACTCCTAAGTGTTTGTCTTATAAATAAATTTTGTCAAGATCGATCAAAGGGCAACATCTAAGGAAAAATCTAAAGACCAATACATAGAATGTAATAAAAAGATAATTAAAATATTAAGGCTTATAGTATATTTTAGAAGCTATGGCAATGACAAAGCTTTCTAGATTTATTTGCAATAGCTCTATATATTATCTTCAAAGACATTCATAACTCCCTTCTTTAATATTGATTAATTGGCTCAACGCTCTCTTCCTTCCACGCCATACTTGTTGATACAAAATTGTAATGCCATGATTTCTTTTTACATCCTCAATAATTTCTACCAGCTTTGTCATTAACTTTACTATGTGCAATCTCTATAAGCAGTCTTCAACTTTGTACTTTAGAATATATCCTTTTTTTGTAGCGTTTTCAATACCAACTTCAAAATTACCAATGATTGCAGTATTTTTAATTGCTAGCTTGAATGCCTTGCAAATCTCAAAATAATTACTTACAAGGAAAGTTATATTTTCTATTTGTATATATTATAAAATCCTTGATTGTCACCAACATACAATAATAAAAGATTCTAAAAGATTCTAATAGATTTTACTTGATCTTAGAGGATTTTAGAAGATTTTCAATAATTTTAAGAAGACCCTAATAGGTCATAGTAGGTTCTAAGATGATTATGAAAGATCCTAGAAAGTTTTAAGAGTTCTAAGATGGTCGTAGATGATTCTTCAAAGCTTAGATATTATAGGTAGTTGCCAAAGAAGGATCTTAGACTTGCATCTCTTCCAAGTATCAAGAAAAATCTTCAAGGGGGTTCTTTGAATCTAATATATATTTGAATCGAGGCTAAGGGAATCCTTGGTTTTAACAATATAATTCTTTTGGTTGTATTCTTGTACCTTGTTCTAGCTCCTTACGTATAATATAAAATAAATTTCTTCTATTTCATTATTTTAAATTTTTAAAGTCTTCTTCTACTTAAGTGGTATATTTATAAGAAAAGATAATATAATTTTTGTTTAAAAAGATCTAGATCTAAAATTATACTATGGCAATATCAACAAACTATTATAGATATACTACTCAAGTGGAACAAGATTCTAAAAGTTCAAAGAATTGAAATAAAAGAGATTCACTTTATATCATAAGCAAAGTACTATGATAAGGCATAAAAATATGACTAAAAGATCCAAATTAAGCCACAAGGATTACATTATTGAGATTGAAGATCCCCTCAACTTTAACTCTTATATATATATATATATATTAGATGCAAGGAAGCTCCTTGAGAAGCATCTTGGAGATGAAGCAAGCCTAAGATCCTTCTTTGGCAACTTTTTAAAATATCTACGCTTCCAAGAACCTTCTATAATCATCTAAGATTTCTTAGAATCTTCTAAGACCTTCATAATCTTTTTGAAACCTCTTAGGACCTACTAGGTCCTTCTTGGAATCATTGAAAATCTTCTAAAATCTTCTAGGATCAAATAAAACCTTTTAGAATCTTCTAAAATCTTCTTCCATTATATATCTATGATATCACCTCCTTTTTTAATTCCAAGTTTTATAAAGAGAAATAGAATCAAAGTTTATCAAAGGCAAAGGAAGTCAAAGATGTATTACATGGTATTTGCAACATACTCAAATTGCCTTTTATAAATCAAAAGATTCATCAATCCTTGCAATCAATGATAGTAACCAATACCTCTTATTGTAGATCAATCTTAAACTTCTATATCTTTGTTGCAAAAATATCCTTCAAAAATTGCTTTAGGACATCTTTCATAGATATTTTTTACTTTGATAATAATTATCACATATCAATTATTAGATATTCTTTAGAATCTTTTTGATTCAAATAATTCTTCTTTTTAAGGTTGATAATATGAAATGTTCAATTGAGATGGTCTAATTGATATGGTACTATATTCTTGACTATCTATATCTAACTTTATAAGCTAAATAAAAGATGTATCATAATCTTAAGATAGAATAGGACTGCTTCTAAATTTGTTAGTTTATATATATATGAGGGTTGAGCTTTGAAAATTTTGAGCTTGCTTCCACCTCTCCTATAAAAAATTACAAAGTCTAGAATGTAATGTATTCAAATATGCTAAGTGGGAATATTATCTAATATATATTGTCACTTTAGATTTAAAAGGATTTTCTTGATGAAATTCTTGTACCTTTTGTAGTGCATTGATTAAATTTGAAGTTAGCTTCTATATGCACTCATTCATGTTGTAATTGCGCTAATATACAAAGTACTTCAACTGTCTTTATGTTAGCTTCAAATCAAGTATTTCTTCCACTTCAAATTCTTTATAGCTATCTATTTTAACACAAGATGGTGGTGGTTATATTTTTTTTTGATATATTTGATTCTATATAATATTTTTTTAAAAAAATATAAAAAAAATAATATATTTTTATTAGATGCTAGTAGTTTCAATTGGCAAGTAATAAAATTAATTTATTTTTGAGTAGGAAATGGTCCTAGCCTTTTATAGTTCAACTTGTTAAATGGCCAAATAGTCTTTATATTGTATCAAAACAACCATATTTTATTATCAACTAAAAATAAGAGTTGTTTTTTTTTTTTTACATATCAGTTGACTCTTTAGAGCATATTTGAGTTTTTTCCACTTGAAATTTTAAGGTAGCTTGGATATCAACTATTTGGCTTACAAAATCATTTACTATTGGATTTTTGAATCTATTAATAAATAATATATCTAATTTTAAATGATGGCCATGATTAGAATAAAATAATATCTATTGAATAGATACATGAATCATATTGTTGTAGTCAAACTTGGCTAGAGAGAAATAAGATGCCCAATCATCTTGTTAGTAGTTGATGGTATATCTTAAGTACTACTCTAGGATTTGATTGATTTGCTTTATTTGTCCATTAATTTGTGGATGAAATGTTGAAGAAATTGTGAGGTAAATTAAACACATCCTTGATAAGTGATTTAAATTCTTTTAGAAGATTAATTAATTTGATTATTAACGTGAATTTAATTTGTATTTGTTTTGTGTTCAACTTAAATACTCAAAAGATTTGTTTCAATTATATTATATAATATAAATTTATATAATTTTAATTTATTATATTTTTATTATAATTATTTATATTATATTATATTATATTTATATTTTTATCTTATTATTTAAGTTGTTTTATTTTTATCTTATTTTATTTTCTAATTTATATTTATATTATTTTATAATATTTATACTATAATTTTTTTATTATTTTAAATATTTATTAAATAAAAATTAATTTATTAATTTTTTGATAAAAAAATATTTTATTTTAATTTAATTTAATTATTTTATTTTATTTTATTTTTTATTAAAAATTAAGATAAAAGATAATAATTCACATTAATAATCAAATTAATTAATCTTATAATTAATCTTATTATAGTTATCTAAAATTATTATAGTTATCTAAAATTAATTAACCTTGTAATAAATTTATCTTTTTATCATAGTTATCTTTTATTATAGTTAACTAAAATAACTATTATAAAATTAAATCAAAGAAATTATAGTTATAAAAATTAATTCCCTAGGTGGAAGTAAAAGAATAAAGAGCAACAAGTAAACAATTGAATTCTAACCAAAAGATAAAGGTAACAAAATACACCAAGCGTTGCACAATCCAAGGGCAATAGACCTATTTCTACTCCAAAAATTGCAAAAAAAGTAATCAACACTCCAATGCATGTGAATTTTAAGATACTAAAATAAGACTTTATGATACTCTTATCTCTCAAATCTTGCAGCAATCCAATATCTGAGGTGTGAGATATGAAGTCTCAAAGTTGCTCTATCTAAACTGCTAGGGCAGCAAACCCCTAATATTTAATAATGCATTAAAAATTGAGTGAGAGTTAGAAATCCATGAATCAAATTTTGTAACAAATAAAACTCAATAAGGCTTTTTATGTAATAAATCACAAGAAAAATAAACCAAAGACTACCAAGATACAAAATTTTAAAGTTAACTTATCTAGACTGCTAAGGCAGCCAATTCCTTAGTACTTAATAAATCATCAAAAATTCATTAATAGTTGGAAATCCAAAAATCAAGTTTTATAATAAACTAGGCTTAATAAGGCATTCTGTATATTAACTACAAGAGAAAAAAATCATTAATTGCTAGAGGCAATAGACCCCTCTTTCTTTGAAAATTTGTCAAAAATACATCTAAGCTTCAAATCTAATATGTCCTATGCCATTATAAAGCTAACAAGTAAAAAAATGTAGTCACCAAATTTTGCTACCAACCATAAAATATTGATAAATTAAAAGGAGGATAACCAAGTCACATGAGGGAGGGAGAATAAATAGTTTTTTAAAAGTAAGGAGAAATTTTGGCATAGCTTTGTTAAACAAAAATGGAAGAGAGAGAGAAGGACGCCGCCTAAGGCCCTTTTATTCAAATGCAAGGCGGTTTAAGGGTGGCAGCCTCATTTCTACCCTTGAATCTAAAAATCTCTAAATCTTGATCAATGGCTTAAAAGTATTCTAAGCTAAAAACTAATATTAGGATTAAAAAATACCTGTAGCTAAAAATAAAATAATTTTTTGATAATACTAATAGCACTAATATATTCAAAATATAATTTTATCTTTAGTTCAACTATTTACACATCCAAATCTAATTTCAAACATATAAGTTTTAATCATATTACTAATTGTAATTTTTTCATATTTGAAATTTTACTAAAATATTCTAAGAAAATTTTATTGCTCTCTTCTAATTTAAACTTAGATTACTAATAAAATTCTAAAATAAATTCAAATAATTTTTTGGACTTTATGTATTTTAATATAGTGATTATAATCTCCAAATGCCAAATGATTTTGTTTCACAACAATTTAAAGGCAATAATTTCTAAAAATTATTAAATTTTTTTAGAATTCTAATTTTTGAAATTTTTCTAATTTTTAATAATAGATTAGTCTAGTATAATTGATTCTAACTTTCTTAATAATACTTCTAATTCTAAAATTAGAATATTTATAAAATATACTTTTTAATTCTTTATTAATTAATTGAGCTTATCAAAATTACTTTTTAAAATAGAAATAATACTTGTTAGATCTAAATAATCCATTTCACAAGAATTTATGCTAAAACAACTATTAGGGATGTAAGACAATAGATTAGCAAAGAGACAAGGAAAAGAATACTAAACTAAATTGATTTCAAGAATAAAAAAATAGATGATTGATAAGAACAAAAAACTAGATAGTTGACAAGAATAAGAACTAGATTAATATTAAGAAACAAAGTAATATTTTAGATTACTCCAACACTTGTATTGGCAAGACTGAGGCGTACCTTGGTCTTACCTCTTATTTATATTGTAAGGTCTATGTCCTATTGAACCTTCTATAGAAGCTTTTTCAACTTGATAAAAATATCTATATAAAATTCTGACTATAAAAGAAATTAGGAAGTTTTTAAAAGTCTATGAAGCATCTATAGAAGCTTTTAAGAATATCTTAAAAAGTTTTAGAAGGTTGAAGAAAATTTTAGAAGATTGAGTAAGATTTTAAAAGACTAAAGAAGGTTTTAGGCAATTGAGGAAGATATTAGAAGATTAAAGAAGGTTCTAAAAGACTAAAAAAGATTTTAAAAGGTTTTAAAGGACTAAAAAAGATTTTAAAAAGTTATGAGAGGATCTAGAAGATTGAAAAAGATTCTAGATAATTTTAGAAGATTAAAAAAGATTTTAAAAGATTATGGAAGGTTCTAAAAGATTGAAAAAGGATATAGAAGATTTTAAAAAGTGGTAATTTAAGATATGTTTGTGACATCACCTCCCTTTCTAGCAAGAAGTTCTATAAGAAGCCAAAGCATTTTGATGATCAAATCATACATGCAAGAAATCTAAAATTTATTGAAGTAAAGAAATAACATATTTCATCCTTTGTTTGTTAGTTATTGGTTCTATAGGATACTTGAGGTGGTATCAATGGCTTTTAGATATAACTTTTGTTGTAATAACATCCCATCTAAGAATCTACTATTTGTTATAATCTTCAAAACATCCTTTGAGTATAATTTTTGATTCAATTGTAGTCACCCTTCTAACTTCAAAGAGTATTACTAGAGCTTAGGTATTTGAATCAAGATATTTGTAATGAAGCCAAACCTCCAAAGCTTCTAAATGTGGCCTTACTTAACCTTACTTCACCTTGTCCATATTCTTCAAACTAAGCAGATTGTAAAAATTGCAATGATTTATTAGGTGCTTATATGATAAAAGATCTTCTAACTCTTGTTCTTATAAGTGTCATGGACATAAGTTTTATTCTAATAATTACCTAATTAATATAAACCAATAGAAGTAGATAAAATAAGTTGATTTGATAATATTTGATAGAAAAGCTTCCTAGAAGCTTCATAGATGTGGAATCACCTTTATACATGTCTATAGGTGATTGGTAGGTTAAAAACTTATTCAACAAGCTAGCCACATGGCGCACATATTGGTAGCTTGTGGAATAAGCTAGCCATGTGTCACACATGTTGGTAGCTTGCGGAATAAGCCAAGTATGTGGCGCATATGTGGAAAACTTGTCGTGTAAGTTTGACACTTGTCTTGCAAATTAAACATGTATAAGAGGTCTTATAGAATACCGCCATGTAGCTTTTAGTTAGATAGTATTTATAGTGGCAAGAGTGAAGCCTTCTTCACTCTTGTCAACTCTTTTCTTGCTTCTAGCCCAGATTCAAGAGTCTATAATTTTCTTGTCTTGTAGTAATAGCCATTCTAGTTTCTTTTTATATACATACTTCCTTATTTCAATTTTTTTATTCTTCTTAATAAAAGTTTTATATATTTATTTGCTTTTATCGAGTTCTTGTCTTTGATAGATTGACAAGAATATACATACAATATCAAAGCTTTGTCTATTCTTGATTAAGAGTAGATTAGCCCTTTCTCTTGATAAGACATAAGTAAATTAGAAGTTGTAGAGTATCCACTTCTAAACTGATATTGTTTCTAGAATTTTTTCTTTTGAGTGTGTTATTCTACATTTCTTGAAGTGAAAGTAGACACCTGTCTTCTTATTATATTATCATGGTAGAGCTTATCGAAATGAAGAGTGTAATGGCATAAATGCAAGAACAAATGAGAGAGTTAATGCTTGCAATGCATCAACTCAGTTTACCACCACAAAGAGCAACAAGATTAGTAGGAAGTGTAGATATAGAGATAGTTGGAGCTGCATCAATATCTACACCAAACCATACTACCTCACCTATAATGGAGTACCGTTCAAATATTAGAGAACCAAAAATTAATTTGCATGAGAAGTTTGATGGCTTAAGATCTAAGTTTCAAGGATTTATCAATGAGGTACAATTGGTGATTGAACTTCAGCCTCAAAGTTATTCTACGCAAAGATCTCAAGTTAGGTTTATTAGAATGTTACTTTTAGGATATGCTTTATTGTGATTTTCATCTTTTTTGAATAACGTGATCCAATATTGGATAATTTAGAGGCATTTTTAGCAGAATTTTGATCTATGTATGGAAAACATGATGCAATCCATGTTGCAACCAACAAGATTTGTATCATACGACAAGGCAATCGATCAGTGTCGTTATATGCTTCACAATTTTGACAACTAGCAATTGATATCAAATAGGATGATGCTACACTCATCAGCCAATTTCTCTACGGATTATAATATGAGGTAAAAAAAATTAATGCTCAATTTATCCAATCCTCAAACATTGAATGAAATAATTGATTTTGTTGTGAAGTGTGACAATCGACTTTTTGAGTTTTGATCCGAGAGTCGTTCAAAGAAGCCTTAGCATTATTATTCAATGGCAATATCAACGTCCTCATAAAATATACATTCGGATGTAGAAGATATACAAATTGATGTGGTACATTTTAAACCTCTTATTGAAGAAGAAAAGATTCGGCATTGTCAAAGAAGATTATGTTTATATTGTGGAGAACCTAAGCACACTACTCAACATTGTCCAAAGAAACGACACAACTATAAAATGAGGAGTACGGCTGACAAAGAAGACTACTTGTCAAAAAATGAATTTGTTCAACTATAATAGGGACTGTGCAGTTGGAACCTTGTACAATTCCTAATGAAGGTCCTATTTTCTCTTCAAAATCTTCTCCTTGTTTTATAATAGATGTATATTTAGGACCAAAAAACTATAGAGTCTTTGTCTTATTAGATTCAGAGCCTCATCATGCTTTCTAGATGAACAATTATTTAAGAATCATAAAATACCTTTAATACAGAAAACTAAACCCGTACATGTAGAAGTTATAGATGGTCATCCATTGTCTTCTAGAGATGTCACTTATGAAACCCATCCTATAAAAGCAACAATAGATGATCATAATAGCTACGTAACCTTTAACATAATTAAATCTCCATCTAATCTAGTTATTTTAGGTTTATCATAGCTAGAAAAATATAATCCTCAAATAGATTAGAATTCTTGTAGACTTGATTTTTTTCAAAATATTATTAAATATCCTACCAATTAAATAAAAAGCTATAAGCCTAGTATAGTAAAATTCATATTTATAGATGCAAAAGCTTTTATATACGTAGCAAAAGAAAGATCAACTTTTATTATTTATGCCACACCTGTTTCTGATGGTGGAAAGACTTTAAGTGGCATTCCAAGCTAATATCTAGATTATCAAGATGTTTTTGATAAAAAACATGCAGATATTCTTTCAAAGCATCGTCCATATGATTGTTCAATCGATTTCAAGGAAGGAACTCAGCCACAATTTGGACCAATCTACAGTTTATCACAAGATGAGTTAGCTGAACTGAAGGCGTAGATTAACAAGAATTTGGCCAAGAATTTTATATGCCATTCTAAATCTCCAATAGGAGTTCCAATTCTATTTGTGAAGAAAAAAGATGGATCATTGCGGATGTGTGTTGACTATCAAGGACTCAATAAGATCACAATCAAAAATAGATATCCATTATTTTTGATATCAAGACTCCTTGACCAGTTAAATCAAGCTAAGATCTACACAAAAATAGATCTAAGAGGAGCATACAATCTAGTACGTATCTAAGAAAGAGATGAATAGAAAACGGCATTTTGAACCAGGTACGAACATTTTGAATATAATGTCATGCCTTTTGAACTTATGAATATACCAGCTGCCTTTCAACATCTCATAAATGATATTTTTTGTGAGTTCCTAAACTATTTTTTTATCTGCTACCTAGACAATATTTTGATCTATTCTAAGAATGTAAAAGAACATGAAATACATATTCGTCAAATATTACAAAAACTTAGAGATGCGGGATTGTATGCCAAATTAGCAAAGTATGTATTTTATACTACTCAAGTTGATTTCTTAGGATACATCATTTGAAATGATGGTCTCATGATGGATCTTAAGAAAGTTCAGACAATCGTAAATTGGAAGATTTTAAAGACGGTAAGAGATGTCGAATACTTTTAGAGATTTTCCAATTATTATCGGATCTTTATCAAAGACTTCTCTCAAGTTGCAGCTCCACTTACATGTTTGACCTGTAAAGACAAATTCCAATGGAATTAAGAAGCAAAAGTAGCATTTGAAGCTCTAAAGACATCGTTTGTTTCTGTACCAATCTTGTATCAAGTTGACTTTTTCAAGATGTTTTTTATGGAAACATGCACATCAGATATTGCCTTGGGTGTGATTTTGTCACAAATGGGAACAGATGACAAACTTCATCCAGTAGCTTTTCATTCAAAATAATTCTCAGCAACCGAGATCAATTATGAGATCCACGACAAAGAATTTTTTGCAATCATGGATTCTTTTCAAGAATATTCTAGTCCAATCATTGTATATATAGATCATAAGAACCTCGAGTATTTCATGTCTGCATGTGTGTTGAATCATCGTCAAGCTCATTGAAGTACATCTTTGTCAAGATTCAATTTCATTATCACTTATCGGCTAAAAAAATAACAAGGTTTGTCTGATGCCCTTTCTAAATGTTTTTATTTTGCACCAAAAGAAGGAAATGCAACTTTTAAGTAACAAAGAATGGCCTTCTTGAAACTGGAGCAATGTCATCTTTGAGCAATGAAATCAACATTGACTGTTGATTCAACTTTTTTCAAGCAAATTCAATCAAGTATATCTTCAGATCCTCTTATTCATAATATCAAGAATAATTCTTCCAAGATTCATGATTCTTCTAAATTCAAATTCAGGAATAACCTACTATATTTCAAAGGAAGCCTATATGTTCTAGAAGGAGAAGCATGTTTACGTGTTCTTCAAGCATGTCATAATTTTCCAACAACATGATATTTTAGATACAAAAAGAATTTTGGAACTTATATCAAGAGCTTTTTGGTGGCATCAAATGTGGAAGATAGTCAAAGACTTTGTACAATCATGTGATATTTGCTCAAGATCAAAGACTCCTCTTCATCAACCTTTTGGACTTCTTCAGCCATTACCTATTCCAGAACAACTATGGTCTTCTGTTTCTATGGATTTCATCACAGATCTTCCAAACTCAAGATCTTATGACTCTATATTTGTGATAGTAGATCAGTTCACCAAAATGGCACATTTTATGCCATGGACAAAATCTATGACAAGTGAAGAAACAACTAAGTTTTTCATTGATAATATCTATCGCTATTATGGGTTATCTAAGGATATTATATTGGATAGGAGAATTCAATTTATATCAAGATTTTGGAGAACCCTTTTCAAGATCTTAAAAGTGGATATAAAGTTATCTTTAGCTTTTCATCCTCAAACTGATGGACAAATAGAGCTCGTGAACCAAGTCTTGGAATAGTACTTAAGGTGTATCATCAACTACCAATAAAATGATTGGATAGCTCTTCTGCCATTAGTAGAGTTTGCTTATAATAATACGATATATTCTTCTACACAACAAACACCTTTTTTTGCCAATTATGATTACCACCTATGATTTGATGTTTTTGACTTTTTAAAAGTTGATAATCTAGTGGCAAAAGATTTGACAAATCATTTGTCAGAGCTACATACAATAATGAAGGTGCAATTAAAAGAAGCTCAAGAACAACAAAAAATAAATGCAGATGTGTATTGCAAGGAACAACCACAATTCAACGTGGAGGATAAGGTATGGTTATTTCATTGCAATATTAAGACTACTTATCCTTATGATAAATTGGACTATCGTAGGCTTTGACCTTTTCCTATTTCTGAACAAATCAATCCAATTGCATATCGATTATACCTATCGATGTCGTGTTGTGACATGATTATATGGTGAAACTATGACTAAAAATGATTTTTTAATTAATACTCTATTATCTTAGTTCAACAAGAATTCAATATATTTTAACAAGGTTTTTATAAAAGCCTCTTAGTTTATTTTCTTCACTTAATAGCTAGTAGATAAGAATTAGTAAATAATTTTATCTTCTAGGTTGTAGTAATTCTTTTATTGCCTTAGAAAGGCCATAAAATAGTAAAAATATAATAAAAAGGATAAATTACTAGCATGATTGATATTAAGATTAAGCTGAGAGTAGGATTGGGCTATAAAATCTCTAGGATAGGTTAGATTGATAACCAAGGGTTGGCCGTTTGTAGGACAGGATCAAAATCAGACCTTTGGCTACTAAAATGGCTACCTAGGGCAAATCAAGAGTCTTTTGGCATATCAAAAGATAGGCTTAGAGAGAAGACTTAAGAAGTTTTGCATAAGAGTTGATTTGGAGTGATTTGGATAAGAAATGACTTTGTAATAGCTTTGCAAAGCCAGGGTTGTTTTCAGCAACTTGGGATTTTGTGAAATAAAATAGGGTTGATGTTTTAGGCAATTTCAAAAGTTGTGTAGCAGATCCATGGCTGAAAATTTGTGGGTTTTTGAATATTGTTGTTGTTAATGTGTGCTATGAATTTGAGCTAAATCTAACAGTTTAATCGTATGTAATTGAGGTTTAAGTAGGTCAAGGTCTCAGAAATTAAGTTTTGAGGGTCAGTTAGGATTTTTGAGATCTTGAGCAATCTACCAATTGGATTAGAGTGAAATTTATGTATGTGGGTAGTAGACTTGTTTTTCTATGCACATACAAAATTTGAAAGCAATTGAATAATGTGAAAGGGAGATTTAGATACTAGAATATTGGCATCAAGATTGGAGAAGGAGGCTGGCCGTCACCCATGCAAATTTATGGATTTTTCTTCTTTTTGTGAAGTTAGATCTTCTTCAAATTTAATGTGCTTATTTTCAACTTAATTAATAAGATGTTTACAAAATTTTAATCAAAATCAACGATTTATTTGGTAGTTGTTGAGGTTCTAAAATTGCCTTAGGATTTCCTTAGGATTTGGTTAGGATTTGACTAAGGTTAGTTAGGATTTGTTTTAAGGTTTGTTAGGGTTGATTAGGATTTAGTAGGGTTTTTTTTAGGATTTTTTTTGAATTTGATCAAGGTTGATTAGGGTTTAGTTAAGGTATGATTAAGAACTGTTTAGAAATTGATTAGAGAAGTTAGGACTAGTTATTTTTGCGTATTTTTCTTTCATCTTCCACAACCAAGTGCCCGGAGCATTCTCAAGCAAGACTTCACGACATACAACACCGGAGTCCATGAAGATCCATCATGTATTCCATGTGTCACTACTCGAGCCATATAAGATACTGGATATATAAGGAAGAAGACAAATGCCATTGCCTCTTATAGAAGTGGACAACGATGAAGAATTTGAGCTTGAAGAGATTTTAGATTCAAGGTGGCATCGAAATTGACTAGAATATCTTGTGCATTAGCGCGGATATGGTATTAATGAACGTACATGGGAGCCATCCAAGAATCAAGCAAATGCATCAATAAAAGTCAATGCATTTCATCGACGACATCCATCAAAATTAAAATAAAAAAATCAAGAAAATCTTTGCTATAAAGCAAAGCAAGTTGTATAGAAGTTTCATCCTACCTTGTATCATTGCTTGTGATTTTATTAGATTTGTTTGTGTTAAAGAGATAGAAGATCAACAACCAGCAAATTCAACTGAAGAACCATCATTTGCTAATTTACCAAATGAGACATTACGACTATCACAACCTTTTAGACGATGGAATAGAGATGAAGATCCTCAAGAACAACATGTCCTTCCTTGGATTGATGGCAAAATACAATGTGTTTGATATCACGACCTTGGAAGAGACTCCCGATGTTTGGTGATACTTTTAGAGGTAGGAACTACTCCTGATGGTATTTCTAATATTTTCTTTGAAGGGAGTTATGAAAGCCTTAACAATGATCAAATAATAGAGTAGTCCTCTCGTCCTAGTATGAGACATTATTGATGGCTGAAAGGACCTATCAACTACCTTCAAAAGGAACAAAGATCAGAATATGTGGCAAACACCATTTGACGTATCCTGGACTTTCTCAACATATAATCACCGCTCCTCGTGGAACTTGTTCCTAGAAGGGGGGATAATGTCACGGACATAAGATTTATTCTATTAATTATCTAATTAATATAAACCAATAGAAGTAGATAAAATAAGTTGATTTGATAATATCTGATAGAAAAGCTTCCTAGCAGCTTCATAGATGTGGAATCACCTTTATACATGTTTATAAGTAATTGATAGGTTAAAAACTTGGTCAAGAAGCAAGCCACATGGCGCACATATTGGTAGCTTGTGGAATAAGCTAGCCATGTGTCACACATGTTGGTAGCTTGTGGAATAAGCCAAGTATGTGGCGCATATGTGGAAAACTTGTCGTGCAAGTTTGACACTTGTCTTGCAAATTAAACATGTATAAGAGGTCTTATAGAATACCGCCATGTAGCTTTTAGTTAGATAGTATTTATAGTGGCAAGAGTGAAGCCTTCTTCACTCTTGTCAACTCTTTTCTTGCTTCTAGCCCAGATTCAAGAGTCTATAATTTTCTTGTCTTGTAGCAATAGCCATTCTAGTTTCTTTTTATATATATACTTCCTTACTTCTATTTTGTTATTCTTCTTAATATAAGTTTCATATATTTATTTGCTTTCATCGAGTTCTTGATCTTGACAGTAAGTCCTTCAAAATATGAAGATTTAACATAGAAGTTAGCAAGCTTTTAGTAAAATTTATTTTTTCTCAAAAAAAATGACTTTATACAAGTAAAAGTTTTGATGTGGCTGTCTTGTTTTTATATTGGTTTTCTACCATTGGTAAAAAAATATCATTTAGAAGCCAAGAGATGTTGGTGTCTATAAATTCTTTAATGGCAATTGAATCTAGATTTTTTAAAATATTATTGATAAAATTTGTAAATATTATCAAATATATTTTTAAGCTTATCTAAAGGTTTCTATGTTTATTTGCTAATTCCATAGACCTTCTAATAGATGAAGTATTTCAATTGTCCATATCTTATATTCAAATCTAATATTTCATCCACTTTGTATTCAAGCTCTTGATTGACTTCAATTGGAATTGGTAGTAAAAGAGCTCTTCTAACAATACTTCATTCATAATAGATTTAAAAAAATAAGACATGAAAAACTAAATGAATGAATATAATATTTGGTAGTTTAAGATAATAACTTATTGAATTTACTTAGTGTAGAATTATAAAAGGTGAAAGTCTTTAATAATCTAACTTTCATGATGGTCAATTTATTTGTATATTTTGCCAAAGTAGCCAAATACAATCTCCTACCTTGAATTTTTGTTGGCTCTTGCAATAGATGTCTATATAGTCTTTATAACAATCTTGAGTCATTTGTAGTTGGAATTTTCATTCTTCATAGATGGCTTTCAAGTAAGTAGCTAGATTTTTTGCAACAAGACTTTTCACATCATTAATTTGGAATGGATCTACTTTAAGATGGTATCTATAGTTTAAAAAGAATGTAATTTACTTTGTCAAAGAATATTTGGTGTTATTGCATGCAAACTTGACCAATAATAGGAGATCTATTCAATCATCTTATTAATAACTTATATTATAATAAAAAAAATATTTTAAGATTTGATTTATTTATTCTATTTGACTATCGATCTAAAGATGATAAATTGATGAAAGGTTGATCTTGACCTTCAAAAGTTAAAATAGTCTTCTCCAAAAATTTGATACAAATTATGGTCTTTGATCCAAAATGATGTTACTTGAAAGGCCATGGATTTGATAAATATTATTAATAAAAAGCTTGGTCATTTTTTTTCCTAAAAATAATCTTATTGTATGGGATGAAATATGTCCTCTTAATAAAATGGTCTATCACAACAAAAATGGAATATTTGCCATTGAAAATTAGAAGATTTATAATGAAATCCATGAATAACAATTATTATGGGCCCTTAAGAACTAGAAGTGATTGAAGAAGTCCATATGGTTGGTATCTTGGGATCTTTGTTCAAATACAAATTTTATATAATTGGATAAATTTCTTTACCAATTTCTACATTCAAGGGCACCAATAATCTCTTGATAATAATCTCTTGAAGCCAAAATGTTGAGCTACTGGAAAGTCATATCATACTTGAAGAACTTAAAGTCTTATAAGGCCTAGAAGAATATATAAGAAATCCTTAAAATACAACAATCCATCCTTGAATTTGATTTGATTTGATTTTTTTTTTTTTTTTTTTTTTTCTATATTTTTAGAGGTTATTGAGTGCTATCCACAATTGGATTTGTCTTTATTGCTCTTTGGATTTTATTAGATCTACATGAACAAGTATAGAAACTAAAATAAAAGATTCTTTTAGCTTCTTGAATACTTCTTTAGCCTTGTTGTTTTAAATATATATATTTTTTAAATTGTGTTAATAGAGTTGCAATCTTGGATTAATCTTTAATAAAGATTCTATAAAAATTTATAAATCCCAAGAAACATTGTACATCTCTGATTGATGATAATTGTTTTTACTCTATAACACTTTGTATCTTCTTTAGATCTATAGAATTTCTATTTTAAATGGCAATATATCTCAAAAACTCAATTAATGGTTGATAGAAAGAACACTTCTCCAAATTGGCATATAATCCATTTTCTTATAAATTTTTTAATATTATATATAAATATATAATGTTCATGGTCTTGTTTGTTTTGAAAAAAGATTAAGATAATATTTAAATAGATGACTACAAAATCATCTAAATATTCTTAAAAGATATCATTTATTATATGATAAAAGATTGAAAGGTGCATTTGTAAGTCCAAGAGGCATAATGCTGTCGTATTATGTATTGTCTTTTTTGGGAATGCACCGGGCACTTGGTTGTAGAAGGTAATGTTGTGTTTGCAAATAATCAAGAAATCCTAATAAGTTTCACCCATATATGAAGAATATGATTCAAAGTTCAATTCAAAAGTATTTAAAAACACTCCTCTTAATAACATCAACTATACATACACCCCAATTTCCTTGTTTCTTTTATAATTAAGCAATTTTTTATTTTTGTTTGTAAGCCCTAATCCTAATGAGTGAGTTTTAACAAGTTATAACTTTTAATTCAACCATCCACTTAGTGTGAAATTTTGCAAACAAATGCTGGTATAAGCCTTCTACATGCTTAAAAAACTTTAGCTCAACCCAACTTACAGATTGCAAGAAAATGCCCAAAAAGTGCACTGATGACACTTGGCCGCCAACTTGAAGATTGATGCAGAAATTCCAATGGTGATTTCTCCTTCTTCCATTGTTAACTTCAGCTCAAACTTGGTATGTAGCTCAAACTATAAGTCTTCTATCACCATACCAAAATTTACATTGATCCAATTGGTGGATCTTTAGTTATCACAAAAATCCTATCCAACCCTAAACTGCCAACTTCCGACAACCCTTTGTATCAAAGCTCAAATATCTCTTGATTGCATCACTAGATTAATACAAATTTTTGTATACACTTAGCACACCCAACAATCTAAACAATATCAAATTTTGAACCATAGATGCTACACAAATTGCACGAATCACTCAACAATGCAAGCCATCATTGTCTTATGTAAAACCCAAAACACAAATACAAACCTTGACTTTGAACAACGATTGCTAAGTCTTCCAAAATCCTATGGTAATAAGCTAAATGCCCTTGGAACCCACTTCAAGCTGGCTATCCAATTCTAGTTGCCAATCTTTGATGCCCTGAACTCGTGCCTTCGGTGGTCATTTATGTGGCTAAAGGTCTGCTTTTGACCCTGTCTCATATCTGGTCACCCCCCGGATATTGATCTAACTTATTTTAAGGATTTTAAAACTTAATCCTATCCTCAACTCAACCTTGGTATCTACCATATTAACTTTTTACTTCTCTTATCCTATTTTCATTAACTTATGGCTTTTTAAAAAGCCATGAACCAATTTCTACAACCTAAAAGAAAATTTTAATAACTAACTTTTATCTTTTAGCTATTAGAGCAAGAATTAATCTAAGAGGCTTCTATGAATCTTTTATTAAGTACCTTAAGTTTCTAATAAACCAAGATAGCTAAGTATTAAGTAGAATTTATCCTTATTCATACTTTGTATTTTATAAACATATTACAGCACGACATCCACTCCCTCTGAACCTGCGCATCCTTCGATATGCGCGAATGAAGCATATGTCATATTTGGCATCATACCATCTCTTAATTTCTCATACCAAGTTCTTCTTTATCATATTCATTATCTATTTTCATGTAATTATCTTCTTCAAAGTCATTAATGTCTTCAACAAGATCCTCTACATTGATTTCTCTATCTTGTCTTTTGAAAACCTTAACTTGCTTCCCAGCAATAGATATCTTCAATCGTGTACCATCCTATTCTTTCAATGAATATGTAGCATTATCATGAACTGTTACTACTACATACGGCCCAAACCAACGTTTTGAAAACTTTCTTAAAGTATTATGCTGGTTATCTAAAGTATTGTTATAAACAAGTACCTAATCACCTTCTTCAATTGCTTTAGGCCTTAACTGATGTTGTTTATCAAATCGAGCCTTATTTCTTAGCCTTGTCCTTTGTAATTTTTTTAATGCCAATTCCACATCTCCCAGTCTTTGTTCAAGTTGCCGAATTCTAATAGCCAACAAGTCTTTTCTTGTTAATCCCTCTTCCCAAGGTAGCATACTCCAAGTTGGTACATGTTCTTTAATCGGCATAATAGGTTTTTGACCTGTCATCAGTTCTACTGGCATATATTCTATCACCAAATTATATGTTGTTCGATTAGTCTATAATACATAAGGTAGAAGTCGAGGCCATTCTCTCACTTTTCCATTACAGACTTTAACTAAGGCTTTTATAATTGGTGGGTGTCCATGTTCACTCTTTGCATTCCCCTCTAAATTATAAGCCATAGTCAATGATAATTTGACTCCACATCTCTTAAAGAATTCACGAGCTTCATGTGCATTCAATTCTCCACAATCTGCAGTGATCTTTCCCTTACATCCATAGCAATAAATAACATCCTCAAGCAAAAACCTGCAAATCCTTTTTGTAGACTTCGTCTTTAAAGCTGTACCTTCCACTTGATTCAATAAATTTTCACAAGCCAAAATTAAATACCTCATTTGCCATAATCCCATTGGTATAATAACCAAATCCACAACCCATTTAAAATGAATGGCCAAAGGATATGTTAGATGTAAACCATCTCGATGTTATATATTTGAATACATTTGACAAGTTATACAAGATTCTACAAATAAAGTTACATCTCGATAAATATTCTTCCACCAATATCGTTCCTTCAATTTAACAAAAGTAGTCAAGATTCCTCTATGCCCTACCCATAAACTATCATGAAATTTCTTGAGTAGTTTTTGTTGACCTTCTTTAGTACCTACTACTCGTCGCGGCATTCTAATGTTTGTTTTTGGCCTCTTCTATAGAAATCTTCATTGTATTATGAACTTCTATGCCTTTTTTTTTTGATTTGTCTAAATTTTTCAACCAATCAATTAGCATGCTTGATTAATGTGCTCAAATAATGTCCAATATCCAATAAATCTCCTTCATAATTTTTTTCTTGAAATGGCTTATTTTTCTTATTCAATTGTGAAATTGATTAAAATTTTGTACCCACATCATCAATATCCTCTATCATCTCATCTTCTCCATCATATCTTGCTTGAGACAACATATCTGCTACGAAATTGTCTTTTTCCGCAACATGCTTAAATTTCAGATTTAATGACTTGATATAAGCAATCCACCTCAACATTACAATATCTGGGATTGTACAATTAGTAATCATTCCAAGCAAAGGCAAACAATCTATTTCAACCACCACTGTTGCGCCAATTAAATAGTCCTTTTGAGCTTTCATAGCTAAAATAACTTCCCATAATTCTCTTTTCACCTAAAAATACGCATGTTGGCATGTACTCAAAACCTTAGCTTTAAATCAAACTGCAAATTTATGCTCATTTGAATCATCTTGATCCACAGTCCATCCAATGGCAATTGGATTAGTATCTATTATAAGAATCACTGGTCTATTGCACTTATAATCAATTTTTCTCAATATTGAAGGTGATATTAATAATTTCTTCAATATTTGCATTGCTTTGATATGCTTTTTTTCTCATTTAAAATGATAACTTTTGCGTAATAACTCATACAATTAATTTGCTATATGAGCATAGTGAAGAATTCAAATGCGATAGAACACACATGCATCCAAAAACCTACGCACCTTTCTTAAAGAGCTGCAATCTTTTTTTATTCTTCTAATTGCATCAATCTTGGCTAGATTTGGTTTTCTTCCATATAATCCACATAAATGTCCAACAATTATAACTTCTTGTATTCCAAATGTAGATTTTATACCCGATAATATAAGATGAACTCCCTCAAGCCAAGTCAATATCCTTTCACAATCTTGTATATGATCAATAACATACTTGCGACACCCCCTCTTATCTAAAGTTTCATCCTTGTCATCTTCTTTACATCCTTTTATAGGAATATCATCTAGAAAAGGCATAGTCTTCTCAGGAATAAAATCCCTCAACACCTTGTTCATTCTGTTCATCATATGTGCAACTGAGTTAGTAGCACCTTGAGGAAGAGTACACATTCTAACCAATCCAAGTGGCGTTCTCATTATTGTCATGTCTCTATTCTCTTTTGCAAGTTAAAATTGGTCATAGCATGAATACAAGTCACCTATTGAATAAATTGCCCTTCTTGCGAATGCTTCAGCAAATTCATCTACTATCAATCCAATTCCTGTATTCCTAATAGTCATTGCATTTATTAGCTACATATCTTGAATAAATCATAATGATCCATTTTTTTTAGGCATTGTAAACCATCGGCTAAAATATGGTGCAAAAGAAGGCTCCAAAATCTTCATCTTCATCTTTTCTTTTAATAATTCCATCAAACTTGGTAAATTCGCCCTTGGCACTAGAATTGGCTTCAAATTCTAAGGTACATGTGGTATAATAAAAATAACCATTGGAGTTATAATATTTGGATCCACACACCCAATTTCATGAGACTCAAAGGCAAACGATTTATCTCGTTTTGCTAGCATTTTTTTGAAGGACGCAATTTCTTCTAGCAACAAAGAACCGTCAGAACCAATCTTCAATTCTTCAAAAGTCTCTTCAGTAAACTTATGTCCAATATTCCTTGGATCCCTTAAGTTCTTTTTCCTTGATGCTTCTTCTGTCTGTTCTTTACAGTCTTTTGGTAAAAGTCCAGCAATGGGTTTCACTTTCTTATCTACTGTCTTATATTTTTTTTCAACCATAATCTCTGGTATTTAAAAAGATTCAATCATATCATAAACTTCCTTTGAATGAATCTGTATAATGTTATCATTGTCACCTGATCCAATAGATGCTATCAATTCTAAAAGATCTTCCAATCTATTTTCTTCATAGATACCAATAATCTTTTCATCATCTTCTAATATTTTTAACCCATATAATTCTTTTTCAATAGCACATAATCTTTTTTTCTCATTTCTTTTTAAATCCTCAATCCTCTTATACATAACACTCCTATTCTCAAGAATGCTAATAAATCCTGTATCAAAGGTATATATATCTTGCAAGAGTACCTATCCTTTTATACCTCCATAATTCCACTTTATAGTGGTATTCCTCAAAAATCCATAAATTCTTCAATAACTCTTAGCAATGGTTTCTCTCTCAATCTATCTTGATTGCGTTCATGATTTGGAGGAATAGTCAAAAATTATACTGCCCTTCTCCCATCTTCACTACAAATCCATGCATAAGCCAATCCATCATCAAATACTTTTGTTTCCATTCGAGTTATAATAATATACGGTTGTCCCAATATAAGAAGATAAGTTGTTGCATCTTGAACCAAGAAATTTTATTCTATTGTGACATCACCAATCCAAATCTTCACATCCGGACAAGCACCATATAACTCACCTTATGTATTATTAGCTGCCCTTATTACCCATCCATGTTCCATATCAATTGGTCACTTTTATTTCATGTAAAGATCCTTAGACATAAGATTTATTTCTAAACCGTGGTCAATCAAGGCAACAACTAGCTCATCTATATTTTCAATCTTTACTAATACTTCTGTGGTTGCTCTAGCCCAATGCTTTCGAATATAATGACTTGAAATTTCTTTTTCCTTATCATTTGGATCATCAAAGCATACTATTTGATTGTAACTCCTTTCTCTACTTGTTGATTGTTTGCAATAATTACTAATTTCATCTTCTTCATCTTGATATATATGTGCATCAATAGCATGATTTGATCCAATTTCACCCATTAATTATCTTTTTTGCTTAATGCTGTCAATAATGACATCATAGAATTCTTTCTTTGCAATATCCAATATTTCTTTCAAGATAAATTCAACTTTAGCATTAAGGACACATTCTTCAAGCACCTCCTTTAAATCTGTTGCTGCTTCAATATCAGAGAGAAGTTTGTAAGCCGTTGACTTACCTTTTTCTCCTAAGTCCTTTGATTTTTCTTTTGAAGATATTGAAGCATCTTTTGTTGGTAATTCTTATGATGCCATCTCACAAGCCTTATCTCTTCAAGTTTGCCTTTTTGAAGAGTTCCCTTCTCTTGTATCATTAGAATCTTGTCTTTTCTTTTCTTCTATCAAAGCTTCATATTTATTTTTAATAATATAGGCATGTACTGATAAAGCTTCTATAGGATCCTCCGAATCTATAGTTCCACGAATTATTGCAGCAATCTTCAATAAAGCTTCTCATGGCATCTTCTTCTTATGCATTAAGGAAATGGCAGAAGACCAAACCCAATATGGTTCAATATTTCCAAAAAATTCTTGCTTGCCATTGTCATCCATCCTAGTACCATAATTTGTAATTTTTATTACTGCAATTCCATTTGCTATCAAATAATCCTTAATCAATGCTTTCATACCTCCCTTATCAAAGTTGGTTTGGAGAATATCACATGTATCTTTTAACACCACCTTCCCATCTTTCCAAAAAATAATGCCTTGTTAGATTATTTCATTAAATTCACCACAATTCTTTTGAGAATGGGAATCATCATCACACTAGATGCATCTTTGCACATACCCTTGCTTAAAAGTGGATTTTGGATTCATTGCAAAAGTCTTCTCTTCAAGTCTTGCAAGTTTAATTTGAAGATCCCGCATCTTGCGTATAAGTTCTTCAATCTCCATATCTTCTTTCTTTGACGTAGTTGTTGAAGGTTGAACAATAGGCACCATTAATCGTGAAGTGGGCACTTGAATTTTAGGTACCTGCATTATTTTTTGGGTATCAGCCCTGTCTTTCCTCCTTTCTTTTTTTGCTAACAATCCCACTGCATCCTCGACTTTCTTCCAATTTGTTGTCAATCCTTCATCTTCTTCTTTATCTTTAAGAAATATCTCCAACCTTTCTTGTAATTTTTCATTTGCTGATTGAAGAAATAACTCAACCTTCTTTGGTTCCAAGATTATCTTTTCTACTTTCGATAACCAAGAATATTGTCTCTCAAACTCCCTTAATAATTCAGTAGCTTACAATTTCTTGTTAGGGCGCTCAATCCATTCCAAAAATTATTTCTTAGTGACTCGATCAGAGTCTTCTAAGAAATACTCATCTCTCAACGCATGAAAGAATCTCTCCCAAGAGCTTCCAAATTGCTCTATAATTGATTTCACATGTTCTCTTATTTTCAATATTGTAGCAAGTTCAAATAATAAAATCATGTCCTTTTTTGAGACTTGATTTAATTCCATTTCTTGCATATAACACCTCAAATACTTAGATATGTCCTTCCCGTCAAACTGGTCAACTTTGTTAACCACTGCTTGCAGCGCTTTGATTGCCAAAGCCTCCTTATGATCCTTGCCCTATTGCTGTTGCATAATTAATGTAAAGGCTTGAAACATATTTGCAATGTTTGGATCTAGATACATACCTTGTCCATTAGAAGAAGCTCCACTTGAAGCTCCATCCAAAGCTCCATCAATAACTCCAAATTCCACCTTCTTGCTTTCTTGAGCTATTAATTTCAAAAACTACAAACAAAAGCCAATACCTTCCACCTCAAACTTTCACGTTGAGTTCACCACTTATGTCAGATTACGTATTATCTTGTTCGGAAATGCA
>JAWRVF010001350.1:0-78075 GCA_036785485.1 Physcomitrellopsis africana
TCTTTCTCGCAGCGGTCTCGGCGCGGTCAGGGTCTCCAAAAGCAGCTTCTAGGAGCTTGATGACGGCATCGGGATCGTTGAGGACTGTGTCGTTGGCTTCGAGATAGGGTGAAAACCATTTGAGTGCCGAACCACGGAGCAGGGTCCCTAGTAGGCCAACTTTCAAACTGCCTGTCGCATAGCGATCCGGTTGGAGTCGCCACACCAAGCGAAGTTGGTTGATAAATCCCCTGAGTTCTTGGCGATTACCACTGAATGGCTCCGGCAGGCGGATTTTTGGCTCCTGATAACGGGGGCTGGGTTGCGAGTTGCTCTGCAGCGCGACGATAGCAGCGTGAGCTTGACGTAGCTGTTCTGATAGATGCTGTATCTGCGACTGCATGTGTAGATCCGGTGATTCAGACATGGCACAGCGGGTAGTCTTGAGGTTCGAGACTTTCTAATATAATGTAAGGGCATGAACGGGAGACGTGAACTTGAGCCTTGAGATCGTGATCTGACTAGGCGCTGTGCTAACGAGAAGGGACCTTGAGAACGTAATGTGACTATGTCGTAAGTGATAAGCTGAAAGCTATATTAGAAAGTGATTATATCTCTGTCCCTGACGCCCTGATATACTGCTCGGAACGTTCCTAAGAATGTTCCGGGACATGGCCGGTCATGAAGTGGAAGAATGTTCTATACGGATATTCTTCCCGCCGTGCTAGGCAGGATCAGTCCCTGACATTTATTAAATAAGAAAAAAAACCATGATAGTGCTTGTCCCATAAGTAATGTGCCAACCAATTTAATCCTTGATTCTTCTATCGGATAAGTATTAGGTTGCAGAATTGTTATCAATTGAATTTGATTAATAAACCCTTAGAACTTTGAACGTGTACCATCATATTTCTCCGGAAGACTAACTCAAGACTCTTTACGTTGTTGAACACGTGGATTTTCTTGGCGTAGCATAGGTAGTACTGCATCTTCAAGTGCAGAAGTTGGGGGTAGATGCAGTCTAGATTGTGATACTCCAAATGTTATGTCATTACAAAGTTTTGCAACAACCCCTTCAATCTCCTTAGTTTTAGCAGGTAAAGTAATAAAAGCACTTATAATGGTATGTAACTTAGCCTTGCATGATTCGGTCATACAAATGTCTTGACATCCAATCATTCTAAAAAAAAAAAAAAATGAATTTATAAAAAGATAATATCAATTTAGAAGAGGGTAATCCACAACCTCTAAATGTCACAAACATATTTTAAGTTATCACTTTTTAGAACTTTTTGTAGTCTTCTAGAACCTTCTAGACTCTTCTTTAATCTTCTAAGAATCTTTTATAATCTTTTATAATCTTTTAGAATCTTCTTCAACCTTCCAAAATCTCTTGTAGATTTTTTAGAGTCTTCTAAAATCTTCTTTAGGCTTCTAGAATTTTCTAAGATATTCTTAGAAGGTCTAATAGAACATAGGCGTTGTACTATAAATAAGAAGTAAGACCAAGGAGCACCTCAATTTTGCCAATACAAGTCTTGGAGCAATTCAAAGTATTGCCTTGTTCTTGATATCAATCTAGTCCATTATTCTTGATCTAGCTCTTTTTCTTCTGTATCTAGTTCTTTGTTTTTAAATTATTTTGTAATTTTCTCCTTGTTTCTTTGTTAACTTGCTATCTTGCATCTCTAACAGTTTGGCAAGATTGCTTATATAATCATATTAGAGCTTTGATCTCGTAATAGAAAGCGGATTATCCATCTTCAAGATATAATTCTATTCTAAAGGAGTGCGGACTATCCCCCTTTAGTCTCATATGCTTATTTATTTCAATTGATTTTTCCTTGGAAAGAATGGATTATTACTTTTCTAAGATATATCACTACATTTTAAAGTTTGCGGATTATCCTCTTCTAAATTAATTGTCTAAAAATATTCTTTTTAGTATAAAAAATACTACACTAACGGCTTATTGATTTTTTCTTTTTCAATATAAAAATAGATGAGGTTAATGGAGGTGTATTCTCATAAATAAAAAATAAAATGGCAATTCTTGCAGATCTTTGAGCTTTGTTGGATATTGTATGAAAAGAAATGATATTCCTCTATAATCTAAAAAAAAAATTGCAAATAGAGCAAATATCTAAAGAAGCTAAGCAAGAGATTTATAATTTATAATAAAAGATTATTCAATTGAGGAAAGCAAGCAATAGACAAGCTATGCACATAATCCCTCTAAAAGTTCCAAAGGTTGTCATAAAGGAGCCAAAAGCTAGTATGCCTGATAAATTTGATGGAACAAGATCCAACTTTTGAAGGTTTGTACAACAAGTATGACTTTATTTACAACTATATCCTTCTTGTTATCCAAATGGATTCACTCAAGTCGCTTTTGTAAGCACTTTTTTATCAAGAAGTGCTCGATCATGGTTTGCACCACTATTAAAAAAATAATTTCTAATTCTATACAATTTGGAGGATTTTATGGAAAGATTTACCACTGTATTTGGAGCCAGTGATCAAGAGAGGGTGGTAGAAAAGAAGATTCAAAATCTATGATAAAGACGACGTTTAGTGGTAATTTATGCTACAAAATTTTAACAAGTTACTTGTGATCTCAATTGAAATAATAAGGCTTTTATGACTTGATTTCATTATGTCCTAAAGGATGATGTAAAGAATTTATTGATTACAATGCCAAGAGTTGAAAGCTTAGAAGAACTTATAGCTTAAGCCTTTACTTGTGACAATCACTTATTTGAGTTACAACAAAGGAGGAGATCAATTTTCAGCAATATCTATCAAAGAACATGTGCTACATTTTCTAGAGTATCGGAGAAGCTATTAACATATCCTGAACCTATGCAAATTGATGCAACTCAATTCAAGTCATTAACACCAATAGAAAAGACTAGACATCGATAAAAAAATCTATGTTTATATTGTGGAAGACCCAATCTCAAGGCAGCATATTATCCAAACAAGTCTAGAGAACTCAAGGTACGAGGCATAACATCTGAATTGGAAAGGTCAAAAAATAAAGACGTCCAACCACAATAGGGACCTTGCAGTTGGACACCCCTAAATCTAAAGGATAAGAAAAAGGTCTCTTTTTACTTCTAGACCCAATATCTTGTTTTATACTTCTTGTATTAATAAGAATCTTAAAACAAGAGAATTCTACTAAAATCCTTTTAGATATTGGAGCCTCAATATGCTTTTTGGATAAAGATTTTGCAACCAAGTATAATCTAATAATTATAAAAAAGATCCATCTTGCACCTGTTGAAGTCATTGATGGATGAAACCTTGCATCAGGAGATGTTATCAAAGAAATCCAACCATTGGAAGTGATATTAGGAGATCAAGTATCACAAATTATTTTCAATATCATTCAATATCCAATAAATCCTATTGTCATTGGAAGTCCTTGATTTAAGCTACATAATCCTGATATTGATTGGAATTTGTAAAAGATTTCCGCAAGATCCAAACATCAAAAGAAGAAACGATGTATTGTTCCATTTCTTAGAGCTAAAGCATTTATACAAGTAGCAAAGAAAGGTGCTGCATTTGCATTGTATGCTATTCTAATGAAAGATCCAATGGAGCAACTAAAACATAATGTTCCTAATGAATATCGCAACTTTGAAGATGTATTTTAAAAGAATAAAGCAGACATATTATTAGAACACTATCCTTATGATTGTACAATCAAATTTTAAGATGGAGCTCAACTTCTATTTGGTTCAATTTACAATCTGTCACAAACAAAGCTTATAGCCTTATAGGAATATATTGATGAAAACTTAGCTAAGAATTTTATTAGACATTCAAAATCACTTGCGAAAGCTCCTATCTTGTTTGTGAAGAAAAATGATGGTTCTTTATATATGTGTGTTGACTATTGAGGTCTGAACAAGATAACTATAAAAAATCACTATCCATTATCATTAATCTTAAGATTATTGGAACAATTAGGACAAGCAAAGATCTTTATAAAGATTGATTTGAGAGGCGCCTACAACCTAGTCAGGATTAAAAAAGGAGATCAATGGAAGACAATATTTCGTACAAGGTATGGATGTTTTGAATACAATGTTATGCCTTCTAAACTTACAAATGCATCTATAATCTTTTAACATATGATGAATGATATCTTATAAAAATACGTAGATTACTTTGTAATCATTTATTTGGATGATATCTTGATCTTCTCTAAGAACAAATAAGAATATAAATATGATATATATAAAGTATTGGAGAAACTACAAGAAAGTGGATTATATGCCAAAATAAAGAAAAATTCTTTTCATCAATCATCAGTCAAGTTTTTGGAATATATTGCTTTTTAAAATGGAATTTTCATGGATCCAAAAAAGATACAAACTGTTATAGAGTAACACAATTGTCATCAATCAAAGATGTATAATGTTTTTTGGAATTTGTAAATTTTTATAAAATCTTCATTAAAGATTATTTCAAAATTGCAGCTCTATTAATGCAATTTATAGGCAAAGAAAAATTTATTTGGAATGACAAAATTGAAGAAGCATTCAAGAAGCTAAAAGAATCTTTTACTTCAATCCCTATACTTATCTATGTAGATCTAACAAAACCATTCCTTCTGGAAATGGATGCCTCATATTTTGTAATTGGATCTATATTCTTTCAAATTGGCAATGATGGTCAATTACATCTAGTAGCATTTTGCTCTCAAAAAATTTTAGCTGCAAAAATCAATTACGAGATCCACGATAAAAAACTATTAGCAATTGTTGATGCTTTTGAAGAGTAGTGCCATTTGCTAGAGAGGGCTCAATACAAGATCATAATATATATTGACCACAAAAACTTAGAGTATTTTATGAATGCTTGAATTTTGAATCATTGACAAGCATGATAGAACATGTTATTATCTCGATTCAATTTTATCATTACATATTGTTTGAAAAATCTTCAAAAGATATCAGATGTCCTTTCCTAATGATCATATCTTGTACCAAGAATAAAAGATATTGTATTGGATCAACAAAAATCAGTCATATTGAAGCCGTCCAATTTGTAATTGAAAACATTGATGATGTTTGCTTATATAGATACAACTCTCAAGACAAAAATCCAGAAAGCAATGAAGACAAATCCATTCATAGAGAACATTCAGCAACATTTAAAAAATATACATGTAGAAGAAAAGAATAATTTTAAATTTGAACATATATTGTTATATTTCAAAGATCTCTTATATATTCTCCTAGGTCCTACAAGACTTCAGATTCTTCAAGCATAACATGATCTTCTAGCAATTAGACATTTTGGCTTCAATAAGACCTTAGAATTATTATCAAGAAACTATTGGTGGCCTCAAATATGGAAATTGGTGAAAGAATTAATCCAATTATGCAAAATTTGTGCTCGAACAAAGATTCCAAGACACCAACCATATGGACTTCTTCAATCCCTTCCAGTTCCTAAAGGACCATAGCAATCATTATCTATGGACTTTATTATAGACCTCCCAATTTCAAATAAAAAAGATTCAATTTTTGTGGTGGTAGACCATTTTATTAAGATGGCACATTTTATCTCGTACAATAAGATTATTTTTGAAGAAAAAACAGCCAAGCTTTTTATTGATAATATTTATCAAATACATGGCCTTCCAATTGACATTATTTTGGATTAAGAACCACAATTTATATGAAATTTTTGGAGAGGACTATTTCAACTTTTGAAAGTTAAGATCAACCTCTCATCTGCTTATCACCGTTAAATTCACAGTCAAATATAATGAGTGAATCAAATCTTAGAATAATATCTTTGTTACAATATAAATTACCAACAAGATGATTGGATGGACTTTCTACCATTGGTTGAGTTTGCATATTGTAACTCCAAACATTCTTTGATGAAGCAAACTCCATTCTTTTCAAATTATAGATACCACCTTAGAGCAGATCCATTTCAAATTGAAGAAGTGATAAGCCTTGCTGCAGAAAGTCAAGCTACCTACTTAAAAACCATCCATAAAGAACTAAAATTCCAACTACAAATGGCTCAAGACTGATATAAAGACTACGTAGACATTCTTCACAAGCACCAACCAAAGTTCAAAGTAGGAGATCGTGTCTAGCTACTCCGACAAAATATACAAATGAATGAGTTGTCATGAAAATTAGACTATTAAAGACTTGAACCTTTTATAATTCTATACTAAGTAAATCTAATAAATTTTCATCTTGAACTACCAAGTAGCATACGCATTCATCTAGTCTTTCATGTCTCGCTTTTAAAAACCTATTATAAATCAAATATTATTGGAAGAACTATTCTACCACCAATCTTAGTTGAAGTCAATTAAGAGCTTGAATACAAAGTGGATGAAATATTGGATTTATGTATAAAACATGGACGATTAGAATATTTCATCCATTGAAAGGACTATGAAATTAAGGAAAGAATATGGAAACTTTTAAATAACCTTAAGAATGCATCTAAGAAAGTTTGCAAATTCTATCAATGATATCCTAAAAAACCAAGATTCAATTGTAATTGAAGATTTTGTAGACATCAATATTTCTTAGCTATTAAATGATGCTTTCTATCAACAATAGAAGACCAACATAAAAAGGGGAGAGCCACGTCAAGACTTACATTTATATTTTTTTTAAGATAGAATAGATCATGCTAGAAGCTTATTAGTTATTATACCAAATCTTCACGTTTTAAGGAAATTACAAGAATAAGAGTCAGAAGACTCTTTTGCCATATAAGCGACTAGAGAATCATTATAACTTTTACAATCTACTGGATTTGAAGAACATGGACAAGGTAAAGAAGGAGTATTCCAACATCAAGTAAGGCCACGTTTGGAATCTTTGGAGATATGGCCTCATTACAAAAATCTCAATTCAAATGCCCGAGCTTTAATAATATTCCTTGAAGTTAGAAGGGTGATTCTAGGTGGACCAAAAATTATATTCGGAGGATGTTTTGAAGGTCATAATAAAGAAAAAAAATTCTTGGATGGGATGTTGGTTTAATAGAGGTTATATCTGGAGGTCATCAATGCCATCTCAAGGGCCATGTTGAATCAATAACCAACAAATATAAGACGGAATATGTTGCTTCTCTACTCTGATAAATTCTACATTTCTTACTTATGTGATTTGATCATCAAATGGCTTCGGCTCCTCGTAAAACTCGTTGCTAAAAGGGAAAATAATGTCATGGACATATTTTAAGCTATCAATTTTAAGAACTTTCTGTAGTCTTCAAGAACCTTCTATAATTTTTTAGAATATTCTAGAATCTTCTAGAACCTTTTTTAGTCTTCTAAAAATCTTCTATAGTCTTCAAGAATTCTCTAGAATCTTCTTCAACCTTCTAGAACCTCCGTAGACTTTATAGAGTCTTCCAAAATCTTCCTCAAGCTTCTAAAATCTTCTAAGATATTTTTAGAATATCTAATAGGATATAGGCCTTGTAGTATAAATAAGAAGTAAGATCAAGGAGCACCTCAGTCTTGACAATACAAATCTTGGAGCAATTCAAAATGTTACCTTATTCTTGATATCAATCTAGTTTCTTATTTTTTATCTAGTTCTTATTCTTATCCATCCAGTTCTTTGTTCTTGAAATTATTTTGTAATTTTTTCCTTGTTTCTTTGTTAACCCACTATCTTGCATCCTTGACACTAAAATACTTTAAGACCTTTAAGGAGAGAGGTGATCCACTTTCTCACAAGAAGGACAAAGATCCAATATTGTGATGAAGAAAATATCAGTTTAAAGGAGAGTAATCTGTAACTTTTAAAGTATCAGTATACCTTCGAGTAGAGGAATAATCTGCTCTCTAACAATAAGGATTCAACTGTAATATTGAAGATGAAGTGAATCTCAACAAACTATTAAGGACATAAGAATATTAAACAAGAGACTTGAATTGAGATAAGGTTTCCAGAAGAAACCAACAAGAACTTGAATTAACGAGATGAGTAAGTAAACAACACTAAGAAAGGTGAGTTAGAACTCCAAGAGATACGTTGTTAAGACTAAAGAATTCTTTAGCCTTGACCTCTATATATACTTCTATCTAAGATGCTTCTTGAGTGGCTTCTATCAAAACTAAGAAGCTTCTTGAACAGCTTCTACAAACTGAAAAGCTTCTTGAGTTCCTTCGACTAATTGGGAAGCTACTTGAGCTCCTTCCACTAACTAAGAAACTTTTCAACCGACTTTCACCAATTAAGAAGCTTCTAGAATGTTCTAGAAGGTTTTGTGAACTTCTAGAGTATATGTCTCTAACATATAATATAATTAAAAATTTTATGTTATTAGCTTATATTATTAGTTTTTTTATCTAATTATAATAGTTTTATCTACTATAAAAATTAAATATATTTTTTATAATAAAATAATCAATTATAATCTTTTCTAAATTTAAAATTTAAAATCAAAATATTTCTAATAAATTTCATATAATCAAATAATTGTTATGTCTTTAAAGTAGATGATGACCTAAAAATTCTATTATAATAATATTAAATAATCTTTGATCAATAAAAAATATTTTAAGATTAAAAGAAGCTATAATTATATTTTATAATAAAATTTATAATATTTTTTATTTAAAATTTGTCAATTTTATCAAATATAACATATTTATTTGATAAAAAATATAATAGTTTTTATTTATATTTTAAAATATATAAAAATCTTTAAATTAAAGAAATAATGCATCCAAATAATGCATCCAAATAAATAGAAGTAAGTAGAAATAAATAAAAAAATGTTAAAAACTTCTAAGAAGTTTTTTTTAAAAAATAGTGATTAGATATTTAGACTTGAATACATATGCCTCAAGACTATGAAACTTCTTCTATAAGTTTTTTACCTTTAGAAAGCTACATTTGAAGCAACCTACAACTTGATGCTTGAGCCACAAGCCTTGTGGTCGTTAAAAAGTTTTGACTAGGCTTTTTTGGTAGCTAATAGACCATCAGTAGTCTTATCAATGCCTTTCTTATGTGCAAGTCTTAATTCAAGACTCTCTAGTTTCTTTGTATATAGTAATAGTTATTCTAATTTTTTTTGATCTTACATCTATCTCTTCTTTCATTGTTTTTTATTTTTATTTTTTATAATGGTATATTAATATGTTGTCTCTTTAGAATTTTGTCTAAATTCATATTCATGACAATAGTGGTATAAAATACTTATAATTAGTATTAATTATAATTAGATAATAAAATTATTTTAAATAATAATATTATTCTTAAAACGGTAATATTTATTCAATGATATCTTTATATAAATCTTATAGTTAAATTAGAATATTAATTTTTTAAAATAAAAAATAATACATGTAAATCAATTATTAAATTTGATTTATAAATTATTATAGTTTATATAAAATCTATTGTATATATAATATATTGTATAAAAATATTATATATAATATATAAAATATATTATATAAAATATATTATATATAATATATAAAACATATTATATATAATATATAAAATATATTATATAAAATATATAAAATATATAATTTTATATAAAATATATTAAAAAATATATTATTTTAAATAAAATAAAAGTATAAAAATAATATGAAAAAAATATAATTATTATAATATATGATTTGTAGTAAATATTACTTTTAAACCTTAAAATGCTATTATTGTATATTTTTTCTATTTATTTTGTTTTTCAAGTCATTGCATCAATAAAAAGATACTTGAAAAAATATCTAGGATATATCCAATAATAATTAGTAAATTCTAAAATACATTAAATAATTTATGAAATTTCAAATATGTAGATTATTTTTTAAAAACCAATAACTTGTATTATAATCTTTAAAATTCTTTTATATCTCAATTTTCTGAAATTTTATCTTTTTATTATAATTATTTATAGAGATTTTTGTAAATATTTTTAGAGTACAAAAAATTTGAACTAATTATTTAACAAAATTAAAAAATTAAAAATTAAAACTTAATGAATAAATGCACATGTCAAGTGCTAAAAAGACAAGTAAAGATTTAATAGAGGAAAGATAGCTAGAAATACAATTTCTAAAGATAACGTTACAATATATTCAATAGATATATATCCACTTGTCAATCTTTAGGCTAGTTTTAAGTGTTTTTGTATTGAAAAGACTATGTTGTTAGATCATGAACTATATAAGAGTACTATATAAGAGCTTAGAAGCAAGGACCATTTCAAATATCTATTCTCTTAAATTATTAATAATTAGATAATAAAATTATTTATAATTATATCATTTAAATTTCTACCATGTTATAATTAATTGTTCATATTTCTAATATAATATCAAATATAATTTCAAATATTATATATATTAATTTATAATATTATTATCTATATATAATATTAATCAAAATTCTAATCAAGAGCTAATTTTTAATGATAAATAGAAGATTTAAAATTTATTTTAATAAAAAACTCTTTTAAAATTAATAAATAAAATAATTTTAAATAAATCACAAATTTTAAAAAATTATTAATATTTTAATTTTTAAATTTAAATCTTTTAAAAATTTAAATATTAAAAATTTATTTTATTTTTAAAAGATTTAAATTTAAAAAACATTTAAAAGCCAAAATATCACAAATTTAAATTTATTCATAGTTAAAGAAATTAGAAACCAATTTTTTTAAGAGTCACTAGTTACTACTATATTAAAGCTTTTATTTTATTATATATTAAAAAATTATATATAAAATACTTTTTTGTTTATTCTTATAAAATATTAATCTAAACACATATTAGCGTGTTATATTTTTTTAAGAATATGATTTTAAATAGATTAATTTATTATATTATATTTATTTTTTATTTTAATTTTTATAGTTTTTATAATTTTATTTATTTTAAAATTATTATCTTTTAATACTTCTTATAATTTTTTTAAGAGAATATTAAATTAACACATCTAAATCTTAAGTTGATCCACTTTGCAGTTTGAAATCATTCTAAGATTCTTTTTAGCCAACTCTAGTTCTTTTTTTTAGCCTAAGTGATATTTTGATTATTAACTCAAGAAAAGAACTTTAGATGTTATCATATGGTATGAATTTTTATTTTGAAAATACACTAAATACCTAACTATAAAGAGTTTATTTATAATTTATTGGCCAGACTTTGATAAATTATTTGTCTTTAATAAGAATAAAAAATAAATATAACTATATTAAAAATAAATATTATACTAGTAAAATGTTTTATATATAAGTAGGTTTGTACATAAAAATTTTCTATGGCATCTAAAAAATCATTAACACCCTTTTCTATGCTAAATCATAACTAACTAATATTTGGTAAGTATGATTCTCAATAACTTCAAAGAAAATCTATAATCTCCTTTTAAAACTTCATCTTTATATCAAAATTTTATTATAGCTCCATATATCTATTTTTTTACCTCCATAATATCTTGTCTCTAAAAAATCCCTTTAATTTGCACAAAATATTCAAATTATATAAAATCCTTCAATATCTTATTCACCCCAAAAAGATTAATTTCTTCTTGAATTTTAAAATTCAATAACTCTTGATCTAGTTATTTAATTTTTGTTAAATTTTTCAAAAGTATAGCTTATTTTCTTGAATTTTATTACAAAAAATCAACTGTAGATTCACTTTCAATCATCTAATATCTCAAAAGTCCTAGCAAGTACTTAAAATCTTAATTTAAAGACATCCAAGTACTATTTTCTTCATATCTCAAAAATCCAAAATCTTAATATCAGATTTTTTTTTTTTTTTTTTTTTTTTGGATATAGCCTTGTAATTTGAAAATGTATACTTCTAGATAAAATCTTATCAATTACTTAAGATATAACTCAAAATACAACCACTATTTAATCAATATACTTATTGTCTTTAATTTACAAGCATTGAATTTCAACTCCCAATATCTCCTTCATTTCAATTTAGAATTTATCAACTCATATATATAAAGTATAGCCAAGAACGTGCTCTTTTTAATCTTAGTCGTCAATCTTTTATTACTTTCTATACTCATGAGTGACAATAGGTACAAAATCAACACCTTGACTTTGAGTGCCTACATCTCTTTTATAAAATTCTAAATCACTCAATTTTTATATCAAATCCATAGCCAAAAATCTAAACTTGTTGATTCTAACATCTGATATTCAAATCTTATCAAAAGAACAATCTTAATTCCTAATAAGATGTCAAACAACCTCCTTGAAGTCCATTGGATATGACTTTTGGCCAATAGAAATAAAAATTTCTATTATCCATTTCCATTCATCCACATGGATGGTTTAATTACTCATATTGATACCAAAAATCTCTTTTTAATCCTTTTTTAAATAAAATTTATGTAGTATGTGTTCTAAATATCAAATAAAATGAATAATACAAGATTTTAAGGGTCAACAATTTCTACCAAAGGTGTTGTCAAGGACATACTTGTTAGAACCTTCTAAAACATTCTAGAAGGATCCAAAAAACTCTCCAAGACCTTTTAGCATCTTCTAAGTTGGTAGAGAAGCTTCCCACTTGATAGAAGCTATTTAAGAAGCTTCCTAGATAGAAGAAGTTGCTTGAGAAGTTTCCTAATTAGTGGAAGTTGCTTAAGAAGCTTTTTAGTTGGCAGAAGTTGCTTGAAAAGCTTTCTAATTAGTGAAAGTTGCTTGAGAAGCTTCCTAGGTAGGTGTCAAGGACATGAACTAGAAAGAGATGCATAATCTAATGGAAATTGTATAAAAGTAAAAGTCACAAAATAGAATTAAGAAAGTATGTATATTCAAAGAAAACTGGAATGACTATTGCCGAAGACTAGAAACATGAAGACGCTTGAAACTAGACTAGAACCAGGAAAGGAGTTGACAAGAGTGAAGAGGGCTTCACTCTTGCCTCTATAAATACTATCTAACTAAGAGTTAAGTGGTGGTATTCTATAGGACCTCATACACGTGTCTAATTTGCAAGACACGTGTCAAACTTGCACGACAAGTTTTTCACATGTGCGCCATACACTTGGCTTGTTCTGCAAGCTACCAACATGTGTGACAAATGGCTAGCTTGTTCTACAAGCTACCAACATGTGCGCTGTCGTGGTAGAGAGAATCTGCCTCAAGAAAGCACTGGGTTTTTGGCTGCTACTAAATATTCAATCAAGATCCAAAATAATAAAACCCTTAAAATTTATATGAATTTTTTTCTTTTAGGGCTATTACACCCAATACATAAGCCTTATTTCACAAAAACACTCAACTATATCAAAATACTCTAAACCCTCATTCACCCGTAGGAAGGGAATTTTTTCCAAACTTTATCAACCTATAACTCTTAATCTAACCGTTCAAATCTACTAAGAGTTTACATAAAGTACTGATGTGCTTTTATTAGTTAGCACAACAAATTTCAACTGTTGATTCTTTATTGATCTTTAGATATCGTAAAAATCCTAACAGTAGTTTTAAACCCTTGTTTTCAAACACCTGAGTTCTAAATTCTTCATATCTCACAACTCCAATGTCCAAATTCTATGAAACTTTGATTTATAGCTTCTTAGCACAAAGATTCATCTTCTTGGAAATTTTTAGACAAAAATTCGTCTAGAAACTCAAGATATGGCAAATCCCATCATTATGAACAAAACGGCCTACTTATTGCCTTGGAATTCAAACTGCGGTCTTTGATTCCCAATATCTCCTTCTTTAGAATACTTATTGTAGAAATTCTTCCACATCAAGTGTAGAGCTTGAAATCACTTCCTTAGCCGCACCTCTTGATCTCCAAAAGCGCTCATACAACTCCTCCAATCCTTGATAGAGTGACAGTAGGTACAAATTGCACACCTTAACTTCAAGCGCCTACTTCTCCCTCATAAAAACTCCAAATCTCTCAATTTTTACACCAAAATTGTAGCCCAAAAAACAAGATTTCTAAGCCTAGTCTTTGATTTTCGAATGCCCTCTTTGAAGTTGCCAAAACCCTTCTTCTTGCTGCGGGCAGTCTCCTTAAAGCCCATTGGGCATATTATTCAACCAATAGGAATGAAGAATTTCACCCCTTGTCTTCATTCATCCTCACTTTGTCTTCATCCTTCCAAATAGGCCTCATAGAAGTTTAATTCTTCTTCTTTGGACCCCAATTGCCTCTCAAAGATTTATACTAAATATTTAGGCTCTATATAATTTAAAAGCCATAATCAAACTAAATAAAATCTAAAATAAAGTTTCTTACACCAACCCCCTTTAATTTACTTTACTAATCATTCTAATACAAATTTAAATCTATAAACATATTATACATTTTGAGTGGATTTTACATACTGTAAGCAATTATAGTACGACAGCGCCATGTGGCTACCTTGTTGACCAAGTTTTTAACCTACCAATCACCTATAGACATGTATAAAGGTGATTTCACGTCTATGAAGCTTTTAGGAAGCTTCTGTATCAGATATTATCAAATCAACTTATTTTACCTACTTCTATTGGTCTATTATTATTTAGATAATTTACTGGAGTAAATCTTATGTCCGTGACATTATCCCCCCTTCTAAGGACGAGTTCCATGAGGAGCGGTGATTACATGTTGAGAAAGTCCAAAATATGTTGAATTGTGCTTGCCACATATTCTGATCTTTGTTCTCTTCGAAGGTAGTTGATAGGTCCTTTCAGCCATCGATAATGTCCCATACCAGGGCGATAAGATCACCCTGTTATTTGATCATTGTTGAAGCCTTCATAACTTCCTTCAAAGAAAACATTAGGAATACCATCAAAAGTAGTTCCTACCTCTGAAAGTATCACCAAACATTGAGAGTCTCTTCCAACGTCGTGATACCAAACACGTTGTATTTCGCCATCAATCTGAGAAAGGACATGTCGTTCTTGAGGGTCCTCATCTCTATTCCATCGTCTTGAAGGTTGTGATACTCGTAATGTCTCGTCCGGTAAATCAGCAAATGATGGCTCTTGAGCTGAATTCAGTAGTTGTTGATCCTCCATCTCTTTAGCACAAACAAAATCCAATGACAAACAATGATACTAGGTAGGATGAAACCTCTATAGAACCTGCCTTACTTTATAGCAAAGATTTTCTTGAATATTTATCTTGGTTTTGATCGATGTTGTTGATGAAATACATAAACTTTTATTGATGCATTTGTTAGATTCTTTGATGGCTCCCATGTGCGTTCACTAATATCGCATCCGCACTAATGCAGAAGATATTCTAGTCAATTTTGGCGCCGCCTTGAATCTAAAATCTCTTCAATCTCGAATTCTTCATTGTTGTTCACTTCTACAGGAAGCGGTGGTATTTGTCTTCTTCCTTGTATGTCCACTGTCTTGTATGGCTCAAGTAGTGACATGTGGAATACATGATGGATCTTCATGGACTCCGGTAGGTGTAATCAATATGCAACTAGATTGATTTGTTCAGAAATAAGAAAAGGTCCAAGCCTACGATAGTCCAACTTATCATAGGGACAAGTAGTCTTGATATTACGACGAAGTAACCATACCTTGTCCCCCACATTGAATTGTAGTTGTTCCTTGCGATACGCATCTGTATTTATTTTTTGTCGTTCTTGAACTTCTTTTGATTACACCTTCATTATTGCATGTAGCTCTGACAAACGATTTGCCAAATCTTATGTTGCTGGATTATCAACTTTTGAAAAGTCAAAAGCATCAAGTCCTGGGTGATAACCATAATTGGCAAAGAAAGGTGTTTGTTGTGTAGAAAAATGTATCGTATTATTATAAGCAAATTCTGCCAATGGCAAAAGAGCTATCCAATCATCTTGTTGGTAGTTGATGGTACATCTTAAATATTGCTCCAAGACTTGGTTCACGCGCTTTGTTTATCCATTAGTTTGAGGATGAAAAGCTGAAGATAACTTTATGTCCACTTTTAAGATCTTAAAAAGGGTTCTCCAAAATCTTGACACAAATTGAGTTCCTCTATCCGATATAATATCCTTAGGTAATCCATGATAGCGATAGATATTATCAATGAAAAGCTTAGCTGTTTCTTCACCTGTGATAGATTTTGTGCATGGCACAAAATGTGCCATCTTGGTGAACCGATCTACTATCACAAATATAGAATCATAAGATCTTGAGCTTGGAAGATCTGTGATGAAATCCATAGAAACAGAAGACCATGGTTGTTCTGAAATAGGTAATGGCTGAAGAAGCCCAAAAGGTTGATGACGAGGAGTCTTTGATTTTAAGCAGATATCACATGATTGTAAAAAGTCTTTGACTGCCTTCCACATTTGAGGCCACCAAAAATCTCTTGATATAAGTTCCAAAGTCTTGTTGTATCCAAAATGTCCTGCCACTGGAAAATCATGACGTGCTTGAAGAACACATAAATGTGCTTCTCCTTCTAGAACATATAGACATCCTTCGAAATATATTAGATTGTTCTTGAATTCAAATTTAGAAGAATCATGAGACTTGGAAGAATTATTCTTGATACCATGAACAAGAGGGTCTGAAGACATACTTGATTGAATTTGCTTGAAAAAAGTTGAATCAATAGTCAATGTTGATTTTATTACTCAAAGATAAAACTGCTCTAGTTTCAAGAGAACCATTTTTTGTTGCTCAAAAGGTGCATCTCCTTCTTTTGGTGCAAAATAAGAACGTCTAGAAAGAGCATCAGACAAACTTTGTTGTTTTCTTGGCCGATAAGTGATAATAAACTCGAATCTTGACAAAGACATACTCCAACAAGCTTGACGACGATTCAACACGCGTGCCGACATGAAATACTTGAAGTTCTTGTGATCCGTATACACGGTGATTGGACTCGAAGCGCCTTCTAGATAATGATGCCATTCTTGAAAAGAATCCACGATTGCAAGAAGTTCTTTGTCGTGGATCTCATAATTGATCTCGGCTGTTGAGAATTTTCTTGAATGAAAAGTTATTAGATGAAGTTTGTCATCTGTTCCCATTTGTGACAAAACTGCACCCAAGGCAAAGTCTGATGCGTCTGTTTCCATAAAAAATGCCTTGGAAAAATCTACACGATATAGGATTGGTGCAGAAACAAACAATGTCTTCAAAGCTTCAAATGTTGCTTCCGCTTCTTGATTTCATTGGAGTTTGTCTTTATAAGTCAAACGTGTAAGTGAAGCCACAATACGAGAGAAGTCTTTGATGAAGATTCGATAATAATTGGCGAATCTCAAAAAGCATTGGCCATCTCTTACCGTCTTTGGAATCTTCCAATTCATGATTGTTTGGACTTTCTTAGGATCCATCATGAAACCATTATTTGAAATGATGTATCCTAAGAAATCAACTTGAGTAGTGTGAAATACACACTTTTCTATCTTGGCGTACAATCCCGCATCTTTAAATTTTTGTAATACTTGACGAACATGTATTTCATGTTCTTCTACGTTCTTAAAATAGATCAAAATGTCATCTAGGTAACAGACGACAAAATTATCTAAGAACTCATAAAAAACATCATTCATGAGATGTTGAAAAGCAGCTCGTGCATTCGTAAGTCCAAAAGGCATGACATTATATTCAAAATGTCCATACCTGGTTCAAAAAGTAGTTTTCTATTCATCTCCTTCTTTGATGCGTACTAGATTGTATGCTCCTCTTAGATCTATTTTTGTATAGATCCTAGCTTGATTCAACTAGTCGAAGAGTCGTGATATTAGAAATAATGGATATTTGTTCTTGATTGTGATCTTGTTGAGTCCTCGATAGTCAACACACATCCGTAATGATCCATCTTTTTTCTTCACAAATAGAAGTAGAGCTCCTGCTAGGGATTTAGAATGACATATGAAATTTTTGGCCAAATTCTCGTCAATATACGCCTTGAGTTCAGTCAATTCATCTTGTGATAAACTGTAGATTGGTCCAAAAGGTGGCTGAGTTCCTTCTTTAAGATCGATTGAACAATCATATGGACGATGCTCTGGAAGAATATCTGCATTCTTTTTCTCAAAAACGTCTTGATAATCTTGATACTGACTTGGAATGCTACTTGAAGTCTTTCCATCATTGGAAATAGGTGTAGCATAAATGACAAAAGGTGATCCTTCTTCTGCAGCGTGCAAGAAAGCTCTTGCACCTACAAACGCAGGTTTAATTCTACTAGACTTGTGATTTCTTACTTGATTAACTATATTGTTAGCTATACTTTTAGAAAAGTTCAGAGTACAAGAAATCCAATCTATTCGAGGGTTGTGTTTTTCTAACCATGATAGACCTAGAATAACTGGAATAGAAGGAGATCTAATTATGTTAAAAATTACGCAACTATTATATCCATTTACTACTACATCTAGAGGAAGTGTTTCATGAATAACATCTCCAAAAGATAAAGGACAACCATCTATGACTTCTACGTGTACGGGTTTAGATTTTTGTACTATCTGTATTCTATGGCTTTTAGCAAATTCTTCATCTAAAAAACAAGCCGAGGCTCCCGAATCTATTAAAGCAGAGGCTTTGTAATTATTAGGTCCTAAATACACATCTATTATAAAACAAGAGATGGTTGTGAGGAGAGGATAGGACCTTCATTAGAAATTGTACAAGATCCCAGCCGCACGGTCCTTATTGTGGCTGGACAAACTCGTTTTCCGACATATTGTCTTCTTTGACAGTCGTACTCCTCATCTTATGGTTGCGTCGTTTCTTTGGACAATTTTGAGCAGTGTGTTTAGGTTCTCCACAATACAAGCATAATCCTTCTTGACGACGTCGAGTCTTTTCTTGTTCAGTAAGCGGCTTGAAACGTATAGCATCAATTTGCATGTCCTCGACTTCTGAAGGTACATATTGAGAAGTCATTGGTGCTGCCACTAAATTATAATGTCGCTGAGGTTCTCTTGTATGACTTTCAAATCTAAATTCAAAAAGTCGATTATCACACTTCACCACAAAGTCTATTGCTTGATTTAATGTTTGAGGATCGGATAAGTTCAACATCAATTTCTTCACTTCATATTGTAACCGTAGAAAAACTGACTGATGAGTGCAGCATCGTCCCACTTGATATCGATTGCTAGTTGTCAAAATTGTGAAGCATATAATGTCATTGATCAATTGCCTTGTCGTAGGATACAAAGCTTGTTGGTTGCAATACGAGTTGCATCGTGTTCTCTATACATAGATCGAAATTCTACTAAGAAAGCTTCTAAATTATCCAATACTGGATCACGTTGTTCCAAAAAAGATAAAAACTAAGATAAGGCAGAACCTGAAAGTAGTATATCAATAAATTTGACCTGTGATCCTGGAGTTGGAAAACTTTGCGTTTGCAATTCAATCACCAGTTGGACTTGGTTGATGAATCCTCGAAACTTGGATCTTGTGCCATCAAACTTCTCAGATAGACGAATTTTTGGTTCTCTAATGCTTTGACGATGTTCCAAAGTAAGAGGAATTATATGGCTAGGTGTAGATGTTGAAGCAGCTCCAACCATATCTATATCTTCATTATTTGATAACCTTGTTGCTGCTTGTGGAGGCACAATGAGTTGATGCATTGCAAGCATCCATTCTTTCATTTGTTCTTGCCTTTGTGCCATTGCACTCTTCGTTTCGGCAAGCTCCGCCATGATAACACTTCAAAAAATATATAACACTACTTGAGATAAGTGACAGGGAGAACAAAGAAAATACTAGGAATAATATCAGTTTAGAAGAGGATAATCCACAACTTCTAAAATGCTTGTGTCTTATCAAGAGAAAAATGATAATCCACTCTTAAATCAAGACAAGACAAAGCTATGATATTATAAGTGTACTCTTGTCAATCTGCCAAGGACATGAAGTAGAAAGAGATGCATAATCTAATGGAAATTGTATCAAAGTAAAAATCACAAAATAGAATTAAGAAAGTATGTATATTCAAAGAAAACTCAAATGGCTATTGCCAAAGATTAAAAACATGAAGACGCTTGAAACTAGACTAGAACCAGAAAAGGAGTTGACAAGAGTGAAGAGGGCTTCATTCTTGCCTCTATAAATACTATCTAACTAAGAGCTACGTGGCGGTATTTTATAAGATCTCATACACGTGTCTAATTTGTAAGACACGTGTCAAACTTGCACGACAAGTTTCTCACATGTGCGCCACGTACTTGGCTTGTTCCGCAAGCTACCAACATGTGTGACACATGGCTAGCTTGTTCTACAAGCTACCAATATGTATGCCAAGTGGCTACCTTGTTGACCAAGTTTCTAACCTACCAATCACCTATAGACATGTATAAAGGTGATTTCGCATCTATGAAGCTTCTAGAAAGCTTCTCTATCAGATATTATCAAATCAACTTATTTTACCTACTTCTATTGGTCTATTATTACTTAGATAATTTATTGGAATAAATCTTATGTCCGTGACAGTTAGTAATATAGTGCACATGTCAGAATTTGTCTTACAAGTTAGACACATATTATGTGGCCTATAGGACATTGTCATGTACTTTCTTTATTAGATAGTATATATTGAGGTAAGAATGAGGCCTTCCTCACTCTTATTAATATCTTTCTTGCTTTTAATCTAATTTCAAGAGTCTCTAATCTTTTTATCTTTGGCAATAGCTATTCTAGTTACTTCTTGTATATACATACTTTCTCATTTCATTTTGTCATTTCTTTTTTATATACATCTTTTTTTATTTGTTTTATAAGCCTTGTATTGTCATATAGTATGATTTTTAATCTAAAATTATACTAAATATCTAGCTATAGAGAATTTATTAAAAACTTATTGATTAGACTTTGATAAGTTATTTATTCTTAATAAGAAAGATAATTAAATATAATAATACTTAAAAAAATATCATACTAATAAAAATCTCTTATATTTAAGTAGGTTTGTACATAAAAATTTTCTATGGCATCTAAAAAATCCTTGACATCCTTTTTTATACCAAATCATAACTAACCAAATGTTGGTAAGTTAGATTCTTAATAACTACAAAGAAAATCTATAATCTCTTTTTAAAATCTCATCTTTATATCAAAATTTTATTACAACTCCATATATCCATTTTTTCACCTTTATAAAATCTTAATTCCTAAGAAATTCTTTTAGTTTGTACAAAATACTAAAATTATAAAAAAATCCTTTAATACCTTATTCACCCACAAAAGATTGATTTCTTTTTGTATTTTAGGATTTAATAACTTTTGATTCAATTATTCAATTTTCGTCAAATTTCTCCAAAGTGTAGCTTATATCCTTAAGCTTTGCCATAAGAAAAATCCATTTAAAATCCTAGTTTATAGGCATTTGAATACTATTTTCTTCATATTTCAAAAATCCAAAATCCTAATACTAGAAATTTTTTGTGCATAGCTTTGCAACATAAAAATACAAACTTCTAAAAATTTTGAGGCAAAATCTTATCAAATTACTTAAAATATAGTTCAAAATACAACCACTAATTAAGTGGGTCACTTTTTGCCCTTAAATTGCAAGCATTGATTTCAACTCCTAATATCTCTTTCATCTCTACTTAGAATTCATCAAGCTATATATATAAAAAGTGTAGCCAAGAAAGTGTTCTCTCCAATTCCAATTTTCTATTGTTTATTGCTTTTTGCACACATGAGTTATATCCCAAAGAGTGACAGTAGGTACAAATTCAACATCTTGACTTTGAATGCCTACATCTCCTTCAGAAAAATTCCAAATCACTCAATTTTTGCACCAAAACCATAGCCAAAAACCTAAACTTGATGATCCTAATCTTTGATGTTGGAATTCCCTTGAAAGAAAAACCCTAATCTCTAATAAGGCCTTAAATAATCTCCTTGAAATCCATTAGATATGACTTTTAATCAATAGGAATGGAGATTTCTATCATCTATCTCTATTCATCCATATGGATGGCCTAACTATTCTTTTTGATACCAAAAACTCCTTTCTAATCTTTTTTTTAAAAAAAATTGTATAGAATATGCCTTAAATATCAAATAAAAGAAATAAAATAATCTATATTTTGAAAGATTTTACAATGTTTAATAGACTTTTCAAATCTTAAACAATTGTTTAGGATTTAGGATTTAGGGTTTTATCTATTTGATCTATTATGTACAAAAAAAAGTTTTTAAAGTTTTAGGATTTTAGAAAGTTATTATAAGAACATCCAACAATTTTAGTACTTTCCTTACATACATATTTTTAGATATATATATAGATATATATATATATATATATACAACATATATATATTTTAGATAATTTTAATATTTTTAAGAAAAATATATTTATAATTGAGTTAAGTTAATCTTTAGTATTCTTTTAACATTATAATTAAGATTATTATTAAATTTTTACTTAATTTTAACTAAAATATAATTGATCAATCTTTTACTTTATATATCTTTATTTAAAAAATCTATAGAGCTTCTAATATCTATTCCAAATAATCCAAAATAGTTTTATACACTCAAAATAAAAACAATATTATTTTTTGCATTTATAATTTTAATAGTTTTTTTCACCAAATCTAAATTTTTTTTATTTGATACTTTTAATTTTATATAATATAGTATTCCAATAATCTTCATCTTATTGTGAATAAGTTTTAAAAAATTGGAATTATAATATAATAGATAGTATTGCTTGGTAGATTTTTAAAAATAAAATTTTATAGAGATTTAAATATATATATATATATATATATATATTATAAAAAAATAAATACTAAATTATTAGGATAAATTTTTAAATAAATAATATACTAAAGATGCATATCTACATTTTAAAGTTCAATCTTTAATATTTAGATCTACACTTCTAATAAACAACACATATTTTTTATATAATAGTCAAACATGTAGATTCAAAAAATTAGTAAAAGAATTTCAATTAAAGTAATTTATTTGGACATAGACATTCAAATTAAGTATTGTGATAGAAGTTAAGCTAACAAATCTTAACTTGGAATATGACAACTTTAAAAAATTAAACTAAATAGACAAAAAGTATGATTTTTGCTAATAATTGATCATATAGTAGTTAAAATACACTACTTGAAAATAATTTATGTAGAAATTAGAAAACTTGCAAATTTAACAATTCATGATATACAGATATACACATACATATATATGTATATATATATATATATATATATATATATAAGATTTAACATACTTAAATCCTTTGTAGAATGAACTTGTGATAATATTTGCTTTGTTTTATATTAAATGAATTACAAATCACAACACACTGCTTTGATACTTCAACATATGTAAATTTGAAAGTGGATGATTTAATTCTCTCCATATTGAATTTAAAGACTTTTCCCTCATTTCTATATACCCTAAGAACACAAAATACTTAAAAATAATGCTCAAACTGTGTGTTCTGTTGACTATAATAGAACGTGCACATTCAAGAACTAACACTTACGGAAAAAAATTATTAGACTAATGTTGGTTTGAAAGAAAATAATATTCGTATATAAGTAATAAGGAGTTTGATCACTGAGGGTCACTTTGTTCAAGGTGTGAAAGCCCAAGTAAATTGAATCCAACAAAAATAAATTACATAATCGAGGGAAAAAAGAGTTAACCCTGATTTGGCCCCAATAATTAGATACATATATATGTATGTATATGCCTCAGAAATAATATGAGTACAGAAGTATCTAAGGAAATTTGCGTAATCTGCACAAGCTTCTTGTAGCAAACATAAATGTGCTTCACTGATCACCTATCCTCAAATCCTATGAAGCCAGACTCTTTGAGGCAATCTCAAAAACGTTATCTGATAGACCATTCTGGCTTGTGATCCGCTCCAATTGTGCCTGAGATCATTCCCACATATTACCAGTGAATATTTTGTGCATGGAGCATTCAATTATAAAGCCGAAGGAAAAGTCCCAAGGTTGAAAGTTGAACAGAAGATACTGGATCAAACATTGAGGCCTAGACAAGCGATGCACATCTCTCATGTTTTGCAAGTTAAATGAATCAGAGACAATGACATTGACGAATTAAGGAAGACAGAAACTTACTTTGGTCAATGCCTGCCTTTCTTCATCAAACCTCCTCCATCTAGTGAAAGCCGAAATCATGCGTGATGCAACCTAAACCATCGAACATAAAATTTAGCAGAAGATTAATACGTACAGGTTATCGTGTGGATATAGAGTATTGAAGTTTTCGCTAAAACATAGGAATAGATTTGATCAACTATCACAAAATGTGCATGATTTATTTTTTTAACAGACAACAAAAACTACAGCAATAAGCACGAAATCGCAGAAGACAGGGCTGAAGCTTCTAAAACGTAAGGTTCTGAATAAATGAGACAAATCTCATAAGAACAAACCTGAGGATTCAGCTTATCCAGCTTAAGAACAATGTCGGCTAAAAACTTGTATCCTGAACCGTCCTTGGCATGGAAATTGACAGCGGACGCACAGAAACCACCAATCAAAGAATAAACCTGTGGAACAAAAGTGCAGTTAGAAGCAACCATAAGGAGGTGACACTCGAATAGAGTGCAATATGAAAGCACGAAGGAAGTAGGAAAAATCATGTTAACAAACCTTGTTGGGATTACGGATATCAAAAGCAGGGTGCTCCAGCAGACTCCGCACATGCTCAACATTGCCTGGAACATCAGACATAGCTTGCAAAGCTAGCCATTTGTTCATGACCTGTTCGGACCTTTAGTTAGATACCGCATACAGATCGAAGTGCGAGGAAAAAATTCAATACTAAGACCAAAACTACAAAAGATGTTTGCTGCAAAAGGTATTTTGGAACCATTTTCTAGTCTTATGTCAGAACGTACCAAAGCTTCTTCCTTCCACTGCTCGTAGAAGTCTGATAGGGCCTGAGAGCGAGCATCTCCAGGGTTCTGACAGAGTGCAGCTAAAGCAGAAACTTGATCGGTCATATTTGTAGCATTCTTATATTCATTCACCAACAATTCCGTTATCTCAGGCTCATTCAAAGATGCCAAGTAACCTGCACAAAAAGGAAAAGTTAGAAATCCGTCTTAAAGTGAGCTACGTTTCTCTTACGTATTGAGGCTCAAGTTGTTCAAGAAAACCATTAAAATCTGGTAACTGCTCGAAGCGTAAACAAATCGAAGTGAAGATACCTTACAACAGGTACAAATTTAAAAGTATTGTTGCTTTGACCATTCAATCTATGGCTTTAAGACATAAAACTCAAAGCCAGATAAATTACTGTTCACATGGATTAAGGAAATTATACGTACTCAAAGAAATATTTTTCAAAGACCGCCGAGCTCTGTGCTCGTGGCTGGGATCATAAGCAGCAGAACTACGATTTGCTTCCACCTGCATTTAAAACCCGCACAGACTTTTCATAATTAGATGTAGAGGCGCACTAAGTAATTTTCACTATGTGCATCACAAGCAAACCCAAACCGACTAAGCAAAATTGATTTGGTGAGCAGATTGTTCCAAGTTCATAGAAGTAACATATAGGCACCTTGAGGAATGCAAGGATAGAAGAGGAAGCCTCGCAAGAATCACAATATAACAAAATCAATCACTGACGCACTAGCCAGAAGGAATATGAGAAGGATAAGGATTAATTCATTTTTTTAAAACTATCATCTCCACCTTCATGCCTCGTTGATTGATCGACACATAAACCTAAAGATGAGGACACTTTCATTCATAACAAAACTGCAAACCTAAAGTATTTTTCCTACGAAGGAGAACCTTTCAGAACATACCGTGCTCAGAAGTTCCTCGCGAAGGCTTGCAGCAATTTGTTTAATTACAAACCGTCTAACAGTGTGTATGGCATCTGGATCAGCCACCTCCATAAGGTCGGCAATCTCACTTTCTCCAGGTAATGACATGCATTTTGCCACAAACTCCTGCAATCAAAGATAAATAAATAAATAAACAAAGAAGAAAAAATCGTATAAGGCACAGCATCCCCTGCCTTCAAGATAAACTACAACTGGAAATAGCAGGAAAATATTCGCTTTCCTACTTACCTTGTCGAGGGAGGAGTTCGTTACGGTACTGCGGATGCCCTCAATAAAAGCACTGTTAACACTAAGCTCTTCTCCCTTCTGTTGTTTAAAAATCAAGTCCAGCATAAGCTTGCGGGCTAGAGTCTGACCAGCTTCCCACCTGTCCTCACCCCAACACAGCGTGAGCAACCCATCGACGTATACAGAGCACGTCAACCCAGACTTAAAATTATTGCTTATGCACATCTGGGGTGCATCAAACCGAAACACACAAAAGATGTTGCCAATTTTACCTGTTGAATTGATCAGAATCATGAGCCAGGAGGAAAAATAGCTCGTCATCTGTAACATCAGAGACTAGGCGCACCGGCGCACTGAAGTTCCGCAACAATGATGGGACTGGCTTCTCCGTAATGCCCAAAAATGTAAACTCTTGCTCGGCCTAGTGATTAAATCATAACGTTAGGAAAAGATCGAATAACCGATTCATATAATACTAGTACAACCACTGCTGGTGCCCCAATTTCGTCAGTCTTGTTTACAAAAATACTTCATCAAAACTTCCAAAAGGCACTGTAATAATAAAGTTGAACCCCAGGCCAAAGAATGTTACCTTGTCAACATGCAATACAGCAGTAGTGGTAAAATCACCATCCGAACTGCTCAAATTGTGAAGTGAAGCTCCATCCTTAACAGAGCTCAGACGCATGTCATTTCCTTGTAAGTCAAGAAGACCTACGGCCAGAGGTAGAAGCATTGGCTCCTTCTGTGGCTGGCCTGCTGTGGGGGGGACTTCTTGCCTACACAATAAAAGACTATTAATAATAGAACATACGTAGTCCACAGCGATGATGCATCACAAGAAAACTTGCAGCTAAGAGAATTTTTGCAGTTGACCACCACTCTTACAATGAACAAATAAAAAGGTCACACAAAGCTTCAAGAAAGACAAGAATGTGCTTTCAATGCTCACAACTACATCCAACGAGTTTATGGCACATACTTGCACTTAATCGTGAAAGATTGCGCATCAGCGTCATAAGAGGTGGTGACAGTCAGAATTGGGGTACCTCCTTGAGCATACCTGAAAAGCCACGAGTATACTACAGTCAATTAGAGAAAGAAAGAGATGATTCAATGAGAGACAGAGGGTCAAGGGTAAATTTCAGTTGACATGAAAACAAGAAAGAAATGAATACACAAAATGCGACCAACTATTACAAAAACAAAATCCAACCTGAAATTCATACTTCAGACTGCAGCAGAACGAAGTTCAAAATTATTTTATATCAGGACCAGCTTACCAAAGAGGGAACGTAGGGAACTTCGCATCATTGGCATCAAACATGGCCGCCATAAATTCCTCACAAGTAACAGCCTGACCATCGTGCCTTTGGAAGTACAAGTCCATACCCTGAAGCCCCGGTTCGAACAAGACTCTTAATACCACATACTTATGAAAGAAGACGTGCTTACATCTGAAGAGGGTTTAAATATCCTCAAAGCTGGAAAAACATCTCGAAAAACTCATCTCAGAGTAAACCCAAGAAAAAAAATTGATGTAAACCCGGCCAATGAGAAACTGTTACATTTACATAGCAGTTAAAACATGCAAAAAACACCTCAACTTCGTTACGTAAATTAAAGCGGGCAAGTCATTTAACCTTTCTAAAGCCTTCCTTTCCGAGCAAAGTCTGATACATACGGACGACCTCAGCACCCTGCAGGTCGAGATATAAAGTTAATTAAGAACTGCTTAAATACTAAGAGCTAATAACAATAACTTAAACTTTAAAATCAATAAAGTTGAAGGCCGTTTGAAATGAAGACTACCTTCTCATAAACCTGCAATCCATCATCATGAATCACCATGGCCGCATAAGAATCACCATGCAAACGACAAAGTCATGATTAGTCCCATTCTATCATACAAATCACCAAACATTAACAATGAATCATGAAAAATAGCAGAAAACTTGCGAAGGCGAGATTAGGAAAACTAACAGTAACGGTGTAGAAGTTATCCATCTTTATGTAGGACTGAGGTCGCACTGGATGTGCCATCGGACCAGCGTCCTGCCAGGAGCAAGAGCGGCCATTAAAAGAGATACAAGAGCCAGCCATGAAAGTATGCGGCAAAACTTAACACTGCAACCCTCTCAGAAAGGCCAACTCTTTGAAAGGAACCAGCCTGATATTTTCGTTTAAAATAGAAAATTTGAAATCTATCAAAAACAAAGTCTGAATCGAATACTAACCTGAGGAAATTGAGAAATTCGTAACCGGGACACATCAGAAATACGTTTTACTCCACGGCTACCCATGTCAGATGAGAATTCCTGCATCCAACATGCATTTAAGAAGACTAACCTTCATGAACTATACAAAAAAAAATTGTAAAACGTTCCAATATATAATTAAAAATGTGTTCTAGATAGTTTTCAAAAATTCCTTACCTGATCTCTAAATACAGTAAGACCTTCCTTCAAACTAAGCTGAAACCAATCCCTGCATGTCACCCTGTTCAAACGCAAAAGAAATATCAATACCCTATTTTGAAATGATCACGAGATATTTCAAGACACAAAACAGAGCAAAATGATCATTCCACGGGTCCACTGCAAATGCATATATATATATATATATATGCTCGCAATTTACAGCAACAAATTGACTTAAAATTTTCTCATGTGAAATGTTGTTAAGGGCAAGAGCCATACCGGTTTCCGGTCCAGTTGTGGAAATACTGCATTTGCAGACCGCGCAGATCAAACAAAAGAGTACTTCAGTATTTATCAACGATGAACTAAATAGAGCACACTATTCAGCACAAACAATCCCCGGGGTACACTCAGAAGGCCACTAACCTGTTCATTGCTGACTAATTATGAGAGGATTCGATAGATTAAAAAAGTATACAGCTCTTCTGAGCAACATATGCAACATAGTCACAGAGGAGCAGTGTACCTCGTGGCCAATAACACCCTCAATAGCAGCGTAGTCTGCGTCTGTGGCTGTCTCAGGAGATGCCAAAACCAACCTCGAGTTGAAAATCTGTATAAATATGTATTATTGAGACACGTATTAGAATAACTATAGAATGAAAGTTAGAAAATGCTCAGCTCCACATGGTTAATGCGAACAAGATGTGCAAGTGGCATAATATATATTCGAACCAAGCTTCCAGAAGTTCACACACCACTGTTCGGAAGTGCAACAATCTCAACACTCATGATCCGAGCAGTGAAAATATTGCAATGAACATAAGTGGATACTCTGCGTAGCATAGACAGCAGTACTTACGTTCAAACTCTTATTCTCCATAGCACCCCTGTCAACCATAGGCAATAACCACGCCGTAGCAAACCCGTAAAAATTAGCACCAGGTGAATTCGAATTATCACAAGCTATCATCACTTCGTCGAAACTCCACAAAACATTGAAATTTGAATACCACCATAATGTAAAGCTGGGCCACAAGGTCGAAAATTGTATAAGTTAGCATACTCACATGTTGAAATCTGGCACAGCAACAATGTTGAAGAGGTCTAAATCATACTCCAAGCCGAATACCTGCTCAAGGATATCATAATCAGACACAACTCATGTGCAACCAACAAACAATTTACAGATGGTTCTATGCAAATATCTACGCAGATACACAAGTATTTCCGTCTAAAGAGACAACTCTCGCAAGGAGATAAGTCCTCCAAGTCTTCGATTCACTGGTCCAACAAAAGCATATGAGTATTGATTCCTGTAAGTACAACATTTTCACCCCTACAAATTCGATTTGACAAGAATTCTACACATGAATGGAGACTTGACACCGAACTTGAATACCTCCTACCTAAGTTGGGATATATATTGAAGAATCTCACCTCTTCGTCCCATTTCATAGAATTGATTAAAGATTTCATTGCATGGTCGGTCTTAGGAATATCTTGTGGAGGAGTCCAAATTCGTAGAACGACTTTGCGGCCTGACATTGTGGTGAAAGTATCATCACGGCTTACAAGTTGACCAGCTACCAGTGCAAATAAGTAGCAAGGTTTGGTCCATGGATCCTCCCACACTGCATAATGCTTGCCATCCTGCGACCCAGCAGCATGCTAATCAGAGAAATAAATTTACTCCTAATACATTCACTTTCATACATCAGCAAAGCAGCAAAAAAATTATGAAAAAAAAAAAAAAAAAAAAAAAAAAAAATGGTGAAATTAGCATTGCACGGTTGGACATGCCACTGTCGCAGCAAGAAATGGATGTTGAGCGACTTACTGCTAAGTCACCTTCCTCAATCAGGTTGCCATTACCCAACAACACTGGGTAAAGAGCTTTATCGGCTTCTATGCGTGTTGTGAACTTAGACATAACATCAGGACGGTCCTGGTAGTAGGTGATCTTGCGGAAACCCTCTGCTTCACATTGGGTGCAGAAATTCCCGGTTGACTTGTACAGCCCTTCTAAAGAAGTGTTGTTCTGTGGCTCGATCTCGGTCACAATTTCCAAATCGAAGGGACCGGTAGGCAGTGAAGTCAAGTGCAATTTCCGCGGAGTAACCTTAAAATCTTCCTCCTGCATGACGTAATGACGGACGCTTTTTAGCGTAGGTCAAAAGCATTCATGCCAAACTCAAACAAGAAAAAACACAACCATTAGCAGAAACCAAATTCCAGACCAGAATGCTACGATGAGAAAATTAATGTTACTCATAAAAGACTAGCTAGAATCCACTGGATATAAGAGAATGAAAAGATGACAACATGATATTGTTCAACACCAAACAATTCCTGAACAGACAGAAATATTAAGTGAAGGAGACCAAACAAACTTACCCGTACAGATGAGCCATTGATTTTCAAAGTAACTAATTTCAAGCTTGAGTCACCGTCAAGTATCAATGGGGCACCTGTGAACAGAAAACGCTTTACCAAATAACTATACTCGCGATACTTGTAAAGTTGACTGTCAGCAAATGTCACAACAGTCTCCTGAATAACAATAACAAAATAACTCGATAACAAGAAAAAGACGCAAGTCAATTGCAGCTGCAAACTAAAATCTAATTGAGCACGTTCACTAAACGTAATCAAGGACAGACGCATCATATCCCAAAGAAGGTTCATCTAACTGCTAGTGGAACAAGTATACATCCATAAGAGGTCATTACCAGAAGATTTAGGAAGGACGCGAATGTTGGATGTAACTAGTGTCTTCTCCTCTCCCAACTCAAACTTCAAATCCAACTGCAAGAAAAATATCACAGCCTCTGAACGTATTTAAATCAAATAATCAGCAAACCCTTAAACAGCAAATGTGAAAGCACACAAACGAAAGCACTAAAGCTGGAATAGCCCGCTAGAATCACCTTTTCAAAAGCATAATCTGGTGCCTTGTAATCCTTAAGAAAGATTTCCTTGGGACCCTCCTTGACAACCTCATCCTTCGCCATAGTGTCCTGAGTCTGGGCTGCTAATGTACACTGAAGAAGACTAGACACCGAGTCCTGGGGAAAGAAACCAAGAAATAATTACTATCACAAACTACTAAGAGTACAACATACCTGAAGAAAGGTGCGGCAACCCGCCTTATAATCTAACACACAAGTGAACAATTTTCAAAGAAAGTCGAGACAAGAATGATGACCAAATCACAGCACGCTGGATCAATCTACCCGCAAGTGAAGAAGATTGTTGCTGAAATATGACTGTGAGCCAAGTACCTGAAAGAAGACAATTAAATCATCATAATCGAGTCAAGGATCTCGAACTAATAGTGACCTTCATAAATTTACAAAAGCAAGGAATAGCAGATAAAACTGAACTGCAAGATTTGCGCATAGGACTTACCCTGACGCTCCTGGAAAAAGGACTGGCCCTCAAAGTCTGCCGAGAAACGATACCACGCTGGACCCGAGTTGATTTGAAGGTCGGATTCTTCTAAAAAATCAACGCATTTTCCACATAAAGCATTCAGATGTTTGTGTAATGCATCCCAAGAATTGGGAGGGTTCAACGAAGCTGTACAATACTGTAATTAGTAGCAGTCTATTCACATGACGCAGTCTTTACCAAACAATAAATCCAAACTCTTCCAGTCTGATGCAGCTCTCCAAGATAGAAATCATTATATTCATGCGAAACCTCACGACAAATATATGTCGGTGTTCATACGCAAACCAAGAAAGAATTGGAAAAAAGCTGCGAAAGTTGGGCAGACCCCTAACATTGAAATCCGGTTACAAAGGGATTGCAAAGCAAGCGTTCTACATTTCCAACTCGAGAGTAAATAAACATCACTCGTCTCTTAATAGAAAAGAGACATGTGGGACAACCCTAACTTCCACCCAGCTATCCAACTGATTCAAATACTACACGATGAGGACTAAATCTTCCACTTAGCCAACACGTACTTGATTCACCAAAGCTGAAGTAACCGGTTCAGGACAAGTTCTTCGAAGCTGCAACACTCTAAAGATACAAAGGAAAAAAGTATAATGGACTCTTGCCTAAAAGCAATCTTCTACAAACATAAGATTATGATCTCTCTCGATACTAGAAAAAATTCATATGTCCTCAAAAAATCGTGACTGCTAAACAGCTGCACACCAATAGAAAAAATATGTATATATTACCGGTGGCAAATATCTAAGAAACAAAAGAATAAGTCCTCGGACCTGAAGAAAAACTGCATCAGTGAGTGCTCATCAAAAGGAGATTGAATGAAACCTGCAAGAAAACACTAGATGCTATTGTCAAATGATGGCAATCTGCAAAGCCCTAAACCGAATATATACTTTCAGTCTCTCCTCACAAAAATAAAATAAAATATAAGATAAACGAAAAAAAGAAAAAAGCTGTGGTAACGCACGACACATTTAGCGGACACTCGTATTGACTGCGTTCAAACTACCAGTTTAGGGAGCACGCCATCCTTGCCCCGGCAATACTAACATATCCAAAAGTCAACCGAATTCTACCTGCCTTGTAATTCATCCCGTCCAGAAAATATCCACTTTTAATCAACAACTGATCGTTGCTGATCCAACCGCCAATACTGTTGGATTCCCTCAACTTCCAACAACCAAGAAACACTGACAAATAAATCCTCAGCAAGCAGATATTCGCACATATCTCTCACTGACATCCATCTCGGAATTCGGCGTTTCTTGCAGTGCACAATCAACAAGGACAGTTCTCAACAGCAATGACAAGCCTTCAACACACAACACAAGCATAGAACACTCACAGTCGCAGCCGCGCGGAGCAAAGAGCAGGCGGAAGATCGCAAGCACGCCACGGACATACTCCGTCGCAACCGCGACACCGGCACCAGCACCAGCCCTCCCACTGCACTCCCAGCAATCCAAGCGCCAGAACGCGAGCTCGAGTCCGCAGCTGAAGCACACAGAACACTAGCGGGGCTCCGCTCTAGTAGCACTGACAAAGCGGGCGCCGCCATCCCCGCAAACATCCAATTTACCAAAAATGCAACAAAATCTCCAAATCCGCTAAATTAGACTCACTCGCCTATTCCCTCAAACCTAATTGCCTCCACTACGCCTCAAGCCTAGCAACAATTTACTGCCAATCACCGCCTCTGACACCAGCAGTCTTACAGAATGTGGAAATTCCGCACGTACTCCCAAGCACACCAGTCTCGAAAATCCGTGGGGGTGCCCACCTCCACGGGCAATGGAATCAACAGGACCGGGACTGATGAAATATTACGTGCAGAGAGAGCAGTGCTTGCACAATTCCCAGTTACCTTGGTGACAATCGGCCGTGCTGCGACCTCCGTGTGACCTTGCAACTCGGGATTGCAATTGGAATTGCGGCGGCAACAACTGCAGCAGGGGTGGAGAGCCGTGACGATGGATTTGCACTGGGAAGATCGGCGATTGCGTGGGAAGATCGGCGACGTGGACGGCGGTGGTAGCGATGGCGGGGCGCGGGGCTTATCTGCTCAGAGCCTGTGGCCACCCCGCTCATGGCCCGCGCGGGCCAGGCCAGGCTGCCCAGCCCTGCCCTTGCCCGCTGCCTCCCGCTTCTTCCCCTCCTCTCCTGCTGCTTTGAACATGTTTGAATGAATTAACTGATATGTGGATGAACGTATTCATCCATTCGTTCCTACATTCATTCGTTTCCTACTTATTGCTCAATTTTATGATGATTTAATCTTTGGAATTAATCTGCAATTTTCGTGATAACATTCTTTGGGAATGTTGGTTCATTTGAAGTGGATTGTGCTGAAGAACAATGGCTTCTTGAATGTTTTATAAATAATAATTAGCATGTAAGATTCTTCTCTTGTGTTGGGAAGGCCATTTTGGAGCAAGTCACAAAGGTATAGTCTTGGTGATTTTTTAGTTGTGCAAATTGACACAATTGTATATATATATATATATATATATTATAAATGCAATGCATTTGTTGCAACAAACACATGCTAATTACATAATGCTTAACTTGAAATTGTCTCAAAAACAAAATTTGAAGGTTTAGCAAATGCTTTTCTATTTATCTTCTTTGACACAAATACTCATCCACAATGATTTTGCTATTTCTCAATTGTCACACACCAAACAACTAAAATCTAACACAAGAGTCAAAATCTATTTTTTCTCAAAGAAACCTCTATGTTACAATTGGCAATTTTACCCAGAAAAAGAGTTTGGTAAAATGCTAGTGGAAGTGGCAAGTGTGACCAAGCCTTAATGGGATGAGGCATGAAGACGTGGCAAATATTAGAAAAATGATATATAATGATGTGAACAAAAATATCAGTATTCTTTGCAGACAATATCTGTGTTTGATTTGGTCATTGTGGGGGCAATGGAACTGTGGTCAGATTGCAACAAACTGTGGCTTATATTAATGTTAGATTTCATATTATATACATCATAGATGTCAATGTATGTGTTTAATCTGGTCATAAATATGATATGAAATTGATAATAAACCAACATGACAAGTACATTGGCAATTACATTAAAATTAATTTAAAATAAAAATATTATTGTATACATACAAATGGATTTACCACCTAATTTTCTAAGAACATAAAATGAACCTGTGATTTAGGCACTTATGATACAACAAGTCCATAGTCCAACAATACTGACACTCTAATACAAGCATAGTATCAATTAGTCTACCAATGAATCATACAAGCATAGTATCAATTAGTCTACCAATGAAGCCCACTTGATATTAAAATATTTGCCTTATTAAACCATGGAACAGTTTTAATATGCTGTGACACTTATAGGGTAATACCACCAATTAGTGGTAAGTTTAAGTTGCCAATTAGTAATGTAAAATTAACCAATCATGTACCAGTCAAATAGGAGTTACACATGAGTATGAAGGTTTTTTAAAAATAAATTCGACATAAAAGAATAAATGCTCAAACATCCTATGCTATCTCAATTAACATATTTATTTACAAAGTATCATAGTATAATTCATCCCATCATTTTTTTTTAATTTAAAATTTTTAACAGAAAAATCATGTATTTTCTACAACTAAGTCCTTAAAAAATAGATAATATAAAATAAAGACTTGATTTTTCTTATAATAATGTAAATTATGAAGTATTTTATTTATTTATTTTGCCAAGCTACAAGAAATTTATATTTAGTTTTCCTTAAAAATAAATCATTTCTAATCTTTTGTCTAAACATCTATTTTAAATCTTAATTTAATTCAATTGTACTAATAATAATTATAATTTTAATATATGAATTTTATTTGTTAGCATATATAATGCTATTAAGAGAATAAAGTTTTGAAGTTTGATGTGATATAAATAAAATAAAATATTTTATTATTGATTTTATACTATATATATACTAAGTAATTTAAATAAATAAAAAAATAGCTTTAAAAAAATTATATATTATATATTATTAGATTTTTAAAATTATTATAATATAAATAATATTTTTTTAATATAAATAAAATATTTATTTTAAGATATATGAAATAAATTGATGAACTTAAAATCATGATTGTGTTTTAGATTAAATTATCTCAAAATAATGTCACAGATATAAGATTTATCTTATAGAAGCTTCCTAAAAGCTTCATAAATGCAGATTCACCTTTATACATGTCTATAGGTGATTGGTAGGTTGAAAACTTGGTCAACAAGCTAGCCACATATTACATATGTTGATAGTTTATGGAACAAGCTAAATACATGGCGTACATATAAGAAACTTGCTTTGTAAGTTTGACATGTGTTTTACAAATTGGACACGTGTTGGAGGTTCTATAGAATGCTGCCACATAGCTCTTAGGTAAATAATATATATAGAGATAAGAGTGAAGTCTTCTTCACTCTTGTCAATTCTTTTCTTGCTTCTAGTGTAGTTCAAGAGTCTCTTGTATTTTCTAGACTTTGGCAATAGCCATTCCAGTTTCTTCTTTGATATACATACTTCTTTATTTTTATTTTATCATTTTCCTTTGATATAGTCTTCACTAATTTATACATCTGTTTCAACTCCTGTCCTTAATAGATTGACAAGAGTAAAGATATAGTATGAGAGCTTTGTCTTTTCTTGATTAAAAGTAGATTATCTCTTTTTTCTTGATAAGACATAAGTATATTAGAAGTTGTAGATTATCCTCTTCTAAACTGATGTTGTTTTTAGAATTTTTTCTTTTATTCTTGAGAATTTTGTTTTGTAGTGAGAATAGTTATTTTTTTCCTTTCTATTGTATTATCATGACAGAGATTGTTGAAATAAAGAGTGCAATGACACAAATGCAAGAGCAAATGAGAGAATTAATACTTACAATGTATCAACTTAATGTACCACCACAAAGAACAATAAGATTAGCAAAAAGTGAAGATATAGACATGATTAGAGCTGCTTCAAGCCATACCACTTTACCTACAATTGAGCACCATTGTCATGTAGTGACACGGCCATTAGGTGAAAGAGAGAGGGAATAACTATAATGTATAGGAGCTCAAATAGAGAAATTTGAGCAAATTTATCTTAGAATTATAGAAAATAGAAAAAAGTTAAAAGGCTAATGCTACCTTTTTATAGGAGAATTTTCTACTTAATTTGTATGACCATAAATAAAGCAAAACAAAGTATATTAAAAAAATAAATAATATAGGAACCATAAGAGAGGAATTAAGAATAGATTTGATAAAATTTTATTTCAAAAATCTCAATATAGATGCCTAGAGAGGAGTGGTTATGAGCCAAGCTTGGAATCAGATCCCAAGGCACAAAACCACATGCCTATGGCGGGTCAGGAATTCTTTGGCAAATCGGAAGGTGGAATTAGAGAGGAGACTAGAGGATCTTTCTTTGAGCATTGATTGGAAGTGATTTGAATTTGTAACAACTTTGTAAGGACTTTGCAAAGAGAGGGTTGATTTTGGTAACTTTGATTTTTATGAAATATATTGGAGTTTATATTTTTAAGTATTTTATGAGATTGATTATAGATCTATAGGTGAGATTTTGTGGGTTGGTGCATATGCTTATGCTTATAAGGTATTATGAATTTGAGATTGATCTAATAGTTCAATTAAAGATTATTGACGTTTATGTAGATTGAGATCTCAAAAATTAGAAATTGAGGATCACTTAGGTTTTCTAAGATTTTCAGCAATCTACTAGTTGGATTGGAATGAAATTTGTATATATATATATATATATATATATATATATATATATATAGAAGATTTAATTTCCTACATGCATGTGAAATTTGGAAGCAATTGAATAGTCTAAGAAGGAGATATTGGCATTGGACAATTGGCATTAAGGTTGGAGAAGGAGGCAGGCCGACACTTGATTGAAATTTTGGATTGAATTTCTAGTTGGTAAATTTGATCCTCTTCAAATTTCATGTGCTTGCTGCCAACTTAGTTTTTAAGAGGTGTGTAAATTTTTAAGCAAGATCAATGATTTAGTCAATAGATATTGAGGTTCTAAATTATCCTAAGGTTAAAATAAATTAGTTTAAGATTTGTTTTAGGATTTGTTAGGGTTTGACCAAGGATGATTAGGATTTAGTTAGGATTTAATTTAGGATTTAGCTAGAATTTGATTAGGATTTATTAGGATTTGACCAGAGTTGATTAGGATTTAGTTAGGATTTAGTTAGGATTTGTTTTAGGATTTGTTAGGGTTTGACCAAGGTTGATTAGGATTTAGTTAGGATTTGTTTTAGGATTTGTTAGGATTTGACAAAGATTGATTAGGATTTAATTAGGATTTGTTAGGATTTTGTTAGGATTTGTTTTAAGATTTGTTAGAATTTGACCAGGATTGATTAGAGTTTAGGTTAGGATTTGACCAAGGTTGACTAGGATTTAGGTTAGGATTTGACTAGGATTGACTAGGATTTAGGTTAGGATTTTTTTTAGGATTTGTTAGGATTTAATCAAGGTTGATTAGGATTTAATTAAGATTTGTTTTAAGATTTGTTAGAATTTGATTAGAATTGACTAAGATTTAGTTATGATTTATTTTAGGGTTTGTTTTAAAATTTATTAGGATTTGATCAGAATTGATTAGGATTTAGTTAGGATTTATTTTAAGGTTTGTTAGGATTTGATTAGAATTGACTAGGATTTAATTAAGGTTTGTTTTAAGATTTGTTAAGGTTTAATTAGGATTATTTTTAGGGCTAGTTAGGATTTATTTTAAGATTTTTTAGGATTTGATTAGAATTGATTAGGATTTAGTTAAGGTTTGTTTTAAGATTTGTTAAGGTTTAGTTAGGATTATTTTTAAGGCTAGTTAGGATTTATTTTAAGATTTGTTAGAATTTGATGAAAATTGACTAAGATTTAATTAGAGTTTAATTTAGGATTTGTTAGGATTTTATCAAGATTAACTAGGATTTTGTTAAAATTTGATTAAAGATTGTTCAAAGATTGATTAAAGAGGTTAGGACTAATTATTCTTATTTCCTTTTATCTTCTACAATTAGGTGCCTAGAGCATTCTTGAACAAGACTTTACAACATACGATACCGTTCAAACATGAAAGAACCAAAAATTAGTTTGCAAGAGAAGTTTGATGGTATAAGATTTAAGTTTTGAGGATTCATTAATCAAGTACAACTAGTGATTGAACTTCAATTCCAAAGTTATCTAATTTCAAGGGTCATAAGTCAGGTTTATTGAAATATTACTTTCAGATTCAATTTTATTGTGATTTTCATCTTTTCTTGAATGACGTGATCAAATATTGGATAATTTGGAGGCATTTTTAGTAAAGTTTTAATCCATGTATAGAGAACATGATGCAATTCATACTGCAACCAAGAAGATCCACATCTTATAATAAGACAATTGATCAGTGATAATATATGCTTTATAATTTCAACAACTAGTGACTAATACCAAGTGGCATGATGTTGCACTCATTAGCCAATTTTTCTATGGATTACAATATGAGATAAAGAAATTGATTTTCAACTTATCCAATTCTTAGACATTGAATCAAACAATTGATTTTGCTGTGAAGTGTGATAATTGGCTTTTTGAATTTTGATATGAGAATCATACAAAGCAGCCCAAATGTTACTATAAAACAATGGCAACATTAATATATTTTCAATATGTATATTTAAAAGTAGAAGACATGCAAATTGACGCGGTATATTTTAAACTTCTTATTGAATAAAAAAAGACTCATCATTGTTAAGAAAGATTGTATTTCTACTATGGAGAATCTAAGCATATTGCTCAAAATTATCTAAAGACATGATGTAACTATAAAATGAGGAGTACAATTATCAAAAAAGATAATATGTCAAGAAACAAGTTTGTCCAGCTACAATAGGAACCATTATTGTGTTGTGGTTTGGCTACTATGTAAAAAAATTATACATGTATATTTAATATATAATTTATTATATAATTAAGTGAAAGCTATAATATTAGATTTGATTAATTATAAGATATGGTTAGGTTCTTAGTTTAAAAAGAATCTATCTAAAAAGATTATTATTGAGATTTATACAATCTTATTTTCTTTTGATAGTGACTTTTGAGGTTGATTTTATATTGATAATAGCTTTTATATATCTTAAGTCACCTTTGTTAGACATTGGTGATCCTTAAGATCTTATTTATTTCTTTTATTTGATATTTAGAACACATATTATGTAAATCTTATAAAAAAAAGGATTAGAAAGGGGTTTTTAATATGAAAGGAAATGGAAATGAATGAATGGATGATAGAAGTCTCTATTCCTATTGGCCAAAAATCATATCCAATGGGCTTCAAGGAGGCTGTTTGAGGATTTATTAGAAATTAGGATTTGTTTTTAGAGAGGAGTCAAATATTAGAGGCTATGGTCAGCAAATTTGGATTTTAGATATGGTTTTGGTGCAAATCTTGTATGATTTGGACTTTTTATGAAAGAAATATAGGCGCTCAAAGTTAGGGTGTTGAAATTATACCTATAGTTACTCTTTTGGGCATAACTCATGCGTACAAAGAGCAATAGAGGATTTGCAAGTGGGATTGGAAAGAGCACTTTTTTGGCTACACTTTTTATGTATAATATGATAAAATCTAAGTTAGAATAAAGGAGATATTGGGAGTTGAAGTTAGTAATTGTAAGCTAAGGGTAGTAAGTGACCCCGCTTAATTAGTGGTTATATTTTAAGCTATATCTTAGGCAATTTAATAGATTTTTTATTCAAAATTTTTAAGAGTGTATATATTCATATCACAAGACTATGTGCAAAAATTTTATAACATTATAATTTTGGATTTGTAAAATATAAGGAAAATAGTTCTTAGATATCTTTGAATTAAGGTTTTAAGCACCTGTTAGGATTTTTGAGATATTGAACGATCAAAAATGAATTTATAGTTAATTATTTTATGTGATGAAACTTAAGAATATTATCTACACTTTGAAGAAAATTTTATAGAAATTGAATTGTTGAATTAAGAATTATTGGACTCTAAAGTTTAGAAGGAATTAAATCCTTGTGGGTGAATAAGGTTTTGAAAGGTTTAGTAGCAATTTGAACCTTTTTATACAAAACTACTTAAATATAAAAAGATTTATTAATAAAAATTATCTTTTGTGATATCATTATATTAATATTATTTTTTAATTAAGGACAAATTATTTTCTAGATTCTTGCCAATAAGCTTCAAATAAATTCTCCACATCTAGGTACATGGTGTATTCTTAGATAGAATTTTATGCCATTTGATACCGTTTAGCTGGAATCTTGTACAATTTCTAGTAAAGGACTTATTCTTTCTTCAAAATCCTTTCCTTGTTTTATAATAGATGTCTATTTGAGATCTAAAAATCACAAAACCTTTGCCTTACTAGAGTTAGGAGCCTCAGCGTGTTTTTTAGATAAAAAATTTGTTAAAAGTTATAAAATACCTTTAGTACAAAAAACTAAATCCGTATATGTAGAAGTCATAAATGGTCATTTGTTATCTTTTAGAGATGTTACTCATGAAATCCTTCTTATAAATATAACAATAGATGGCCATAATCGTTATATAATCTTTAATATAGTTAAATCTTCCTCTAATCCAATTGTTTCAGGTTTATCATGGTTAGAAAAGTATAATCCTCAAATAGACTAGATTTCTCGTAGACTTGACTTTCTTCAAAGCATTAATAAGAATCCTATTAATCAAGTGAAAAGCCATAAGTCTAGTATAGTAAAATCTATATTCATAGGTATAAAAGATTTTATAAATATAGTAAAAGGATGATCATCTTTTGCTATTTCTACTACACCCACTTTTGATGGTGGAAAGACTTCAAATGGTATTCTAAGTCAATATCAAGATTATTAAGATATTTAAAAAAAAAAAAAAAATGTAGATATTTATTCTAAGCATTGTTCATATGATTGCTCAATTGATCTTAAAGATAGAACTTAGCATCCATTTGGACCAATCTATAATTTATCACAAAATAAATTGGCTGAATTCAAAAAATATATTGTTGGAAACTTGGCCAAGAATTTTATGTATCATTCAAAATTTCTAACAAGAGCTCTTATTTTATTTGTTAAAAAAAAAATAGATTACTACGGATGTGTATAGATTGTCAAGGGTTCAATAAGATTACCATCAAAAATAGATACCTTCTACTTTTAATATCTGGAATTCTTGATTAATTGAATCAAGCTAAGATCTATACAAAAATAGATCTACAAGAAGCATACAATCTGGTATATATCAAAGAAGGAGATAAATAGAAGACTGCATTTTGAACTAAGTATAGATATTTTGAATATAATGTCATGCCTTTTGGACTTACAAATACACCAACTACTTTTCAATATCTTATAAATGACATTTTTGTAAGTTTCTTAATGATTTTATTGTCTGCTATTTAGACAACACTTTAATCTATTCTAAGAACACAAAATAATATAAATTTTATGTTTGTCATATGTTATAAAAACTTAGAGATGCAAGATTATATACCAAGATGGAAAAATATATATTTCATACTACTCAAGTTGATTTCTTAGGATATATCATTTTGAATGATGGTCTCAAGATAGATCTTAAGAAAGTTGAGACAATTATGGAATGGAAGATTTTAAAAACAATAAAAGATGTGTAATGCTTTTTGAAATTTGTTAATTATTCTCAAATCTTCATCAAGAATCTTTTTCAAGTTGTAGTTTTACTTACATGTTTAACTTATAAGGACAGATTCAAGTGGAATAAATAGCAAAAATATTGTTTAGAGCTTTGAAGATAACTTTTATTTTTAAACCAATCTTATATAGTATTGATTTTTTAAAGATATTTTTTATAGAAACAAACACATCAAATTTTGCTTTGGATGTAATATTGTCACAAATGGGAATAGATGACAAATTCCACCTAATAGCTTTTCATTCTAAAAAATTTTTAGTAACAAAAATCAACTACAAAATCCATAATAAAGAACTTCTTACAATTATGGATTCTTTTTAATAATGTCATTATTATTTAGAAGGTGCTTCTAATCTAATCATTGTATATACAAATCATAAGAACCTTAAATACTTTATCTTAACACCTGTGTTGAATCATCATCAGGCTTGTTGGATCATGTTTTTTTCAAGATTCAAGTTCATAATTACTTATTGGCTAAAAAAAAATAAGATTTGTCCAATGTCCTTTCTAAATGTTTTTATCTTATACAAAAAGAAGAAGATTCAGCTTTTGATTAACAAAAAATGACTATTTTGAAGTCAAAATAATTTCATCTTTGAGCAATGAAATCAATATTGGTTGTTGATTCAACTTTTGTCAAACAAGTCTAGTCAAGTATATATTCAAATCCTTTTATTTATAAAATTAAGAATAATTCATCTAAGTCTCATGATACTTCTAAATTTGAGTTTAAAAATGATCTACTCTATTTTAAAGGACGCCTACATGTTCTAGAAGGTGAAACACAACAATATGCTCTTGAAGCTTGTCATAACTTCCATATAGCAAGACATTTTGGATATAACAAGACTTTAGAGCTAATATCAAGAGATTTTTAGTAGCTTCAAATGTGGAAGGTTGTTAAAGAATTTGTACAATCATGTGACATTTGTTCAAGATCAAAACTCCTCGTCATTGACCTTACGGACTTCTTCAACCATTACTTATAGCAAAACAACTTCGGTCTTCTATTTCTATGGATTTTATCACAAATCTTTCAAATTTAAGTTCATATGATTCTATATTCGTGATTGTAGATTATTTTACTAAGATGGCCTATTTTATATCTTATATAAAATCTATCATAGGTAACGAGATAGCTAAATTCTTCCTTGATAATATCTATTGCTATTATGGATTATGAAAAGATATTATATTAAATAGAGGAACGTAATTTGTATCAAGATTTTGGAGAATTCTTTTTAAAATATTCAAGGTGGACATAAAACTATCTTTAGCTTTTCATCTTTAAATAAATAGACAAACAAAATGGATAAATCAAGTTTTGGAATAATATTTGAGATGTACCATTAGCTATTATTAAGATGATTGGACAACTATCTTGTCATTGGCAAAATTGGCTTATAATAATTAGGTACAATCTTCTATATAATAAATTTAATTTTTAATCAATTATAATTATCATCCATGACTTCATACTTTTGACTTTTTAAAAGCTGATAATCTTATAATGGAAAATTTGGCAAATTAGTTGTCAGAGCTACATACAACAATGAAGGTACAATTGAAAGAAGTTCTAGAATGATAAAAGATCAATACAAATGTCTATCGCAAAGAACAACCTCAATTCCACATAGGCAATAAGATATGATTACTTTGTTGTAATATTAAAACTATTCATCTTTGTAATAAGGTAGATTATTCTAAACTTGAGTTACTCAAGATAGTGGATATACAAAGAAGAAGACAAATACCACCACTTCTTATAGAAATAGATAATAATGAAGAATTTGAGATAGAAGAAGTCTTAGATTTAAGGCAACGCCAAAATCGGTTAGAATATCTTATACATTGGCACAAATATGATATTAGTAAATGTGCATAGAAGCCATCTAAAAATCTAGCAAATACATCAGTAAAAGTTATTGCGTTTCATCAACGACATCCATCAAAATCAAGATGAATAGTCAAGAAAATCTTTATTAAAAAACAAAGCAAGTTCAATAGAGGTTTTATTTTATCTTATATCATTGTTTGCTATTTCTTTGAATTTTCTTGTATTAAAAATATGAAAAATCAACAACTATCAAATTCAACTTAAGAGCCATCGTTTGTTGACTTATCAGACAAAATATTATGACTATCACAACCTTCAAGATAAGAGTGTCGTATTGTAACACGTTTATATAATAAAAAATATGACTAAAGATAAATTCTACTTAATACTTAGTTATCTTGGTTCATTAAAAATTTAAGATACGTAAGAAAAGATTACTAAAAGCTTCTTAGATTAATTCTTAATTTGATAGTTAATAGATAAAAGTTAGTTATTAAAATTTTCTTCTAGATTGTAGAAACCGTTTCATGGCTTTTAAAAAAGCCACAAGTTAATAAAAATAGAATAAGAGAAATAAAAAGTTAGTATAGTAGATACCAGTGTTGAATTGAAGATAGGATTAAGTTTAGATATTCTTAAAATAAATTGGATTAATATCCGGGGATGACCAAATATGAGACACGATTGAAATCAGACCTTTAGCCACAAAAATGACCACCGAAGGCAAGGATTTGGCACATTTGGAAATTAGCAAGTAGAATTTGGAAGAGGATTTCGAGCTCATTTCAGAGGCAAAATTTTTTCTTTTATAGGGTTTGTAAGGATAGAACAATAGTTATTCAAAGTCAAGGTTTGTATTGATGATTTGGATTTTATGTAAGAAAGTTAGGGCTAGCACTTTTGATTGCTTTGTGCAATTGGTATAACATTTCTAGTTGCAAATTAGGTAGTATTAGGTTGATTGAGTGAGCTAAGAATACAAAAAATCTTCTAACAATCTAACAATGCGACTGGGAGATATTTGCCCATTAGTACGACAAGATACCGAAAGTTGGTAGTTTGAAGTTGTTTAGGGATTTTTCAATATTGAGAGATCTATCAATCAAATTAAGGTGAAAATTGGTAGTGCTAAAGGACACAAAGATCAAGCTATATGCCAAGTTTGAGCTAGAGTTAATAGTTGTAGAAGGAGAAGTTATTGCTGGCATATCTGCATCAAACTTTGAATAAAAGGCCAAGAGATATTAAAGCGGAATTTTGGCATTATCTTACAATCTATAAGTTGGATTGAGCTGAAATTTTTTGAACATGTAAATGACTTATAGTGGTATTTGTATGAAAAATTTTATATCAAGTAAATAGTCAAATTAGGAGTTATAGCTTGCTGAAGCTCACTAATTATGATTAAGGCTTGTGAAGAAAATCTAAGTTGCCTTATTGTGAAGGTAACAAAGCAATTAGAGTTATGTGTAGTTGAGATTACTAATAAGAGTGTTTTTGAGCACTTTATATTGGATTTAAACACTTTTGCATTGAAATTTGGATTGTATTCTTCTTATATGGAATGAAACCTATTAGGATTTCTTACATTTTTATAAATACAATCTTACATTCTACAACCAAGTATTCGGTGCATTCTCAAATCAAACAACACGTAATACAACATAAGTGGTGAACCTGTTGTGAAAGTTTAGGGTGGAAGGTTGGAGTTTATTTTGGATTATTTGGAATTAATGGTGCAAGAAAGCAAGAAGGTGGATTTTGAAGTTATTGATGGAGCTTTGGGTGGTACGTCAAGTAGATCTCCAAGTAGAGCTTCAAATGGATTTTCTTTTAGTAGACAGGGTATGTATGTAGATCCAAACATTGTAAATATGTTTCAAGTTTTTACATTATTTATGCAAGAGAAATAGGGCAACGATCGCAAGGAGGCTTTGGCAATTAAAGTACTGTAAGTAGTGGTTAACAAGGACGACTAGTTTGATGGAAAAGACATCTCTAAATACTTAAGATGTTATATACAAGAAATGGATTTGAATTGAGTCTCTGAAAAAGACATGATTTTATTATTTGAACTTGCGATAATGTCGGGGATAAGGGAACATGTGAAATTAGTTATAGAGCAATTTGGAAGCTTTTGGAAGAGATTCGCTCATACTTTAAGAGATGAGTATTTTTTAGAAGACTTTGATCGGGTCACTAAAAATTTTTTTTTGGAATGGATTGAGTGCCTTAATAAGAAATTGTAAGCTATTAAATTATTAAGGGAGTTGAAAGACAATATTCTTGGTTATCGAAAGTAGAAAAGGTAACCTTGGGATCAAACAAGGTTGAATTATTTTTTCAAGTAGCAGATGGAGAATTGTAAGAAAGGTTAGAGATTCTTCTTGAAGATAAAGAAGAAGATGAAGGATTGACAGCAAAATGGAAAAAAATCGAAGATGTAGTGGAATTGCTTGCAAAAAGGGAAAAGAAGGAGGACAGGGTTGATATCCAAAGAATTGTGCAGGTACCTAAAACTCAAGTATCTACTTCACAATCAACGATACCTATTATTCAACCTTCAACAACTATATCAAAGAAACAAGATGTGGGGATTAAAGAACTTATATGTGGGATGTGAGATCTTCAAATTAAATTTGCAAGGCTTGAGGAGAAGACTTCTGCAATGAATCTAAAATCCACTTTTAAGCAAGGATATGTGCAAAGATGCATCTAGTGTGATGATGATTCCTATTCTCAAAAGAATTGTCGTGAGTTCAATGAAATAATTCAACAAGGTATTATTTTTTGATAAGATGGAAAAGTGGCGTTAAAAGATACTGGTGATTTTTTCCAAATCAACTTTGATAAGGGTCATATGAAAGCATTGATTAAGGATTATTTGGCAGCAAATGGGATTGTAGTAATAGAAATTGAAAGTTATGGTATCAGGGTGGATAACAATGGCAAGCAAGAATTTTTTGGAAATATTGAATCAAGTGGGATTTGATCTTCTGCCATTTCTACAATGAATAAGAAGAAGATGCCACGAGAAGCTTTATTGAGGACTATTGCAATAATTTGTGGATTCACGGTGTCATATAACGTGGCCTTTTATCTAAGAATACACTAGATACCTGGCTGTAGAGAGTTTATTTGAAATTTAATGGCAAAATCCAATAGGTGGTTTGTTCTCAATAAAAAGGACAAATAATACAAAAACCTCACAAAAGAGAAGTTATGTATATAAACCCTCTTGTATTCATGTAAGTTTGTACAAAAAAGGTCCAAATTTCCACAAAAACCCTTCAAAACTTTATTCACTCATAAGGACTTATTTCTTGCTAAATTTTAGAATTCAACAATTCTTGATCCAACCATTCAATTTCTATAAAATTTAATTCAAAGTGAAGATAATATTCTTAAGTTTCACCACAAGAAATAATCAATCATAAATTAGTTTTTGATCGTCTGATATCTCAAAATTCCTAGCACATGCTTAAAACCCTAGCTTAGAGACACCCAAGCACTATTTTCCTTATATCTCACAAATCCAAAATCCTAATGCCACAAAATTTTTGTACATAGTCTTTTGACATAAAAATATACACTCTTGAAAATTTTGAGGCAAAAATCTATCAAATTGCATTAGATATAGCTCAAAATGTAACCACTATGTCAGCAGGTTACTTACTGCCCTTAATTCTATAAGCACTGACTTCAATTCCCAATATCTCCTTCATCCTAGCTTGGATTTTATCAAACTATATATGAAAAGTGTAACAGTAAAAGTGCTCTCTTCAACCCTAGTCACTGATCCTCAATTTCTTTTTGTATGCGCAAGTTATACTCAAAAGAGTGACAATAGGTCCTAAATCAACACCTTAATTTGGGCGCCTATAACTTCTTCATAAAAAGTACAAATCACACAAAATTTGCACCTAAACCAGATCCAAAAACCTAAACCTTATGATCCTAGCCTTTGATGTTCGACTTCCCTCAAAAAACAAACCCTAATTCCTAATAAACCCTCGGGCAGCCTCCTTGGCCCATTGAGCATGATTTTTGGCCAATTAGAATAGAGATTTCTATCATCCACCTCTATTCATCTATATGGATGGCTAAACTACCCTTTTTAGACTAAAAACTCTTTTCTAATCCTTCTTTTTATAAGATTTAAGCACCAAATAAAAGAAATAAATAAGATCTTAAGGATCACCAATGTCTAATATAGGTGACTTAAGATATATACAAGTTACTATCAATATAAAATTAACTTCAAAAGTCACTACTAAAAAGAAAATAAGGTCATATAAATCTTAATAATAATCCTTTTAATAGATTCTTTCTAAACTAGCAACCTAACCACATCCTATAACCAATAAAAGTCCATTGATATGGCTCTCATTTAGCTAAGTAGTAAATTGTATATTAAATATACATGTACAATTTTTTCACATAATAGCTGAACCACAACACGACAACGGTGTCGGATAGAGAAAATTTGCCTTGGGAAAACGCCGAGTTCCTAGCTACTACTAGAACTAGCAGGGAACATAAGAGGAAGCCGTGCAAGTATCTTCTATACTTGCACAATATTTGTTCAAGCTTTCAAATTATATTTGTATTATATTTGTACAAGTCTTGTACAAATATAAAGTATAAATACTTGAATAATATTTATATAAATACTTATATAATACTTGTATAAATCCTTGGTATAATACTTGTACAAATACTTATATAAATATTATATATAATACTTATAAAATACTTATATAAATACTTGATATAAATATAAGTATATATATTTGTATAAAAGGTATAAGCAAAGTATATATATACTTTGCTTATACCTTTTATATAAGTATATATACTTTGCTTATACCTTTTGAGAGGCATGCATGCAAAATTTTAGGGCAAGCTAGATGATGGAATACCGCATATGAGGAATACAAGTTATACAACAAGTTGAAACTAAATAAATCACTAAAAATTCATCCAAAGGTCGAATCAAGCGTGCTTATGGCCTATGGAAAGTCAATAATCTATTGTAAAACATATCAAAATTTCACAAATAGATGACTTACCATTTAAAAGTTATGGCTAAAAGAAATAGGCACTAAAATTTCCCAGCAAATGCAAAGGTAGCAAAGCTCTTCTTCACTTTAGCCTTTGTTGTGATCACTTCCCTTCTCAAAATTAGACATGCAATAGCTTTTTAGAAAGCTCACTCCATTATCTAACTTGTTCTAAAATTTTGCATGCATGCCTCTCAAACTCCAGATTTTGTAGCTAGTTGATTCTACTCTTCAAACCCTAGCAACAATTTTCCCTCTTTGACACTTCACGGCTCATAAAACTTTCATTAAAGCTCCAAATGTATTGATTTTTGTTTTTGTGGAAAGCTTACACAAGCTTCTATAAGCACCTAAATTATCAAAAAGATTGAAGAGACTTTCCGACTTAGGTGGTTGAACAAAGTTTCTGCCCCTCTTTGTCGGGTGGCAGCAAACCCTTTCCCACTCTCAAGCTCACAACTTTTGCTCTCCAATTCCAAATGCTACAAGAGATGTCTTGATAGAAAGCTAGCACAATCTTCCACATTCTCAATAAATTTTACTAAGAAAGAATCGAAATCAAACTTGCAGTGGTAGCTCAAAGTTTCTGCCCCTCTTCATCAGGTGGCAGCAAACCCTATTCTACTAAAACAAGCATAATGTTTTGCTCACAACTCCAAAATAAGCAAGTGAGTAGGTTCTAGAATCCTCACAACTTGAAGATTACACCCATCAATTTTCATTACAAACGCTTCTATATCTACGGAGCTATCTCTCTCCAAATTCACCACTCAAAACTGCCTCCAATCCTCGGTCTAGCAAGAGGAGTATATCTCCCTTTCTTTCCATATAAGACTATGAGACGCTCACATGGGCAGCCAAATCCTATTGGATAGGCCCTATTCATCCCATGCTCTTCTTTCTTATCCCTCACAAGGTCCATTCTACCTCAAAAGTCAACAAGAAAGATAAAACAACCTTTACCTTTCTTCTAATTACAAAAGAGTCTATTCTAGGATATAAATAAGGTAGGAACAAAACAAATAGCCATCTTAACTCACTAACTAAGTGGCTATAATAAATCCTCTCCTTATAATATCTTCTAAAATAACCTCTAGCACTCACACATGTAATAACAATAGATACAAGATATATATTATTTTTACACACTACATGCAAAATGCAGTATGACAACGAGTTAGGAGGATCATATGGAAGCTTTATTAGTACATGCCTATATTGCTAAAAATCAATATGAATCCTTGATAGAAGAAAAGAGAAGACAAAATTCTAATGACACAAGAGAAGGAAACTCTTCTAAAAGACAAACCCGGGAAGATAAGGCTTGTAAAATGGCTTCACAAAAATTATCAATAAAAGATGCTTTAATATCTTTAAAAGAAAAATCAAAAGACTTAAGAGAAAAAGATAAGTCAACGGCTTATAAACTTCTCTCTGATATTAAAACAACAATATTTTTAAAAGGGGTGCTTGAAGAATGTGTCCTCAATGCTAAAGTTGAATTTACATTGAAAGAAATATTGGGTATTGCAAAGAAAGAATTTCATGATGTTATTATTGATAATATTAAGCAAAAGATGCAATTAATGGATGAAGCTGGATTAAATCATGCTATTAATGCACATATATGTAAGGATGAAGAAGATGAAATTGGCAATTGTTGCAAACTGTCATAGATGCAAGATAGCAGGTTAGCCAAGAACCAAGGAGAAAAATTTAGAATCGGAATAACTTCAAGAATAAAAAATTGGATGGATAAGAACATTATCTAGATCAAGAATAAGAAATTAGATTAATATCAATAACAAGGCAATACTCAGGATTGCTCCAAGACTTGTGTTGGCAAGACTGAGGTGCTCCTCAATCTTCTCTCTTATTTATACTTATAAGGCCTTATGTCCAATTAGACTTTTTAAAAATATCTTAGAATATTCTAGAAGCTTGAGGAAGATTTTGGAAGATTTTAAAAAGTCTACGGGAGGTCTTGGAAGATTGAAGAAGATTTTAGAGGATCCTAAGAATATCTTAGAATATTTTAGAAGTTTGAAGAAGATTCTAGAAGATTTTAAAAAGTCCACGAGAGGTCTTGAAAGGTTGAGGAGGATTCTAGAAGATTTTAGAAAATTCAAAAAAACTACAGAAGGTTCTAGAAGATTACAAAAAGTTCTAGTAGTGGCTTAAAGTATGTCCGTGATATTACCTTTTCTTCTAGCGATGAGTTTCACGAGGAGCCAAAGCAATTTGATAATCAAATCACATGCGTAAAAATTCTAGAATTTGTCAAAGTAGAGAAGCAACATATTGTGTCTTTTGTTTATTGGTTATCGATTCAACAAGATCCTTAAGGTGGAATTAATGACCTCCAGATATAACCTCTGTTAGGCCAACATCCCATCCAAGAATTTGTTCTTTGTTGTGACCTTCAAAACATCCTCCAAACATAATTTTTGATCCACATGGAGTCATCTTTCCAACTTCAAGGAATATTACCAAAACTCGGGCATTTGAATTGAAATTTTTGTAATGAGACCGTATCTCCAAAGATTCCAAGTATGGCCTTAATTGACATTGGGATACTCCTTCTTCATCTTGTCCATATTCTTCAAACCTAATAGATTGTGAAAGTTGTAATGATTCCCTAGTCACTAATATGACAGAAGAGTTTTCTGACTCTTCTTCCTGCAATTCCCTTAAAATGCAAAGATTTGACATGATAACTACTAAACTTCTAGCAAGATCTATTCTATCTTAAGAAAATATAAGTATAGGTCTTGGTATGGCTCTCTCTTTTTTATATTGGTCTTTTGTTGTTGATAGGAAGCGTCATTTAGAAGCTAAGAGATATTACTATCCACGAAATCTTCAATGACTATTGAATCTAGGTTTTTTAGGATATTGTTGATGGAGTTGGAGAACCTTTTTAGGTACATTCTTAAGGTTATCTGAGGATTTCCATGTTCTTTCGCTAATTCCATAGCCCTTCCAATGGATGAAGTATTTCAATCATCCATGTCTTATACGTGAATCTAATATTTCATCCACCTCATATTCAATCTCTTGATTGATTTCAACTAGAGCTGGTGGTGGAATAATTCTTCCAGCAATATTTGATTTATAATAGGTTTCTAAAAGCGAGACATGAAAGACTGGATGAATGTGCATACTACTTGGAAATTCGAGATAAAAACTTATTGGATTTATTTGATATAGAATTATAAAAGATCCAAGTCTTTGATAGTTTAATTTTTGTGATGGTCGATTTATTTGTATATTTTGTCAAAGTAACCAAAAATGATCTCCTACTTTGAAATTTGGTTAGTTCTTGCAGTGAATGTCTGCATAGTCTTTATATCGATCTTAGGCTATTTGTAATTAGAATTTCAATTTTTTATGGATGGTTTCTAAATAGGTAGCTTGATTCTCTATAGCAAGGCTTCCCACATCTTCAATTTGGAATGGATGTGCTCTAAGGTGGTATTAAAGAACTAGAAGTTAGAAGCCACAATACTTAGCATCAACAAGGTTGTACACAAAAAGAAGTGTGGAATGAGATAATTCTCACTTCCAATACCTTTTACTTATAAGTGGAGTTCACATCCAATGTGGATAGACTTCATCTACATTCATCTAAAACCAATCACCACTCGAGACCCTAAATCTAGCTGCCTATCAAGATCCTAAATCCAGCCACCTGTCAAGACCCTAAATCTAGCCGCCTATCGGGACCCTAGCCGCCACTTAATCCCTAGTTGCCTTTTGATTATTAGAAACTTATTATGGTTAAACTTTATATTGTAATAAATCAAAGAATTGCTTGTTGAACTTTAATACTCCCACTTTTTTAATTGTCAAAAGGCTTTTAAGCCTAATGTCTTTATCAACTCGTGGTGTCTATCCTTCACTAATGCCTTTGTAAGCACATCAGCAAGCATCTCTTTTGTAGCACAATACTTCATACCTATTATACCATCTTCAATCTTCTCTCGTATGAAATGATGTTGAATATCAATGTGCTTTGTCCTTGAATGGTGCTTTGGATTCTTGGCAAATGCAAGACATCCTTGATTGTCATACATTATTAGATTTGCTTCTATTTGCACTAATCCAATATCTTCTAAGAGTTGCCTTATCCAACAAGCCTCCATTATACAATGACTTACTGCCATGTACTCAGCCTCCATGCTTAATCTTGCAATGGTAGGTTGTCTCTTGCAATTCCATGAAATGACTCCCATTCCAATAAAGAGCACATATCCCATTGTGGATCTTCTATCATTTGCATCTCCAGCCCAATCCGCATCACAACAACCTTGCAAATCAATGTTCTTACCACCAAGGCATAATTTGAAGTCTTTAGTACCTTTTAAGTACCTCAATATTCTCTTTATCGTTGCCCAATGCAAAGGTCCAGCCTTAGACATGTGTTGGCTCACAACACTCACCACATATACAAGATCCACTCTTGTGGCCACCATTGCATACATAAGTGAATCTACTACTGCCTTGTATAGAATACTTTGCATCTCACCTTCAACTTGGGAAAATTTTCATCCGTGAGCTTCATCAACTTCAAATTTTCCTCCAAAGGTGTTCCAATGGGCTTACACTCTTCCATATTGAATCGTTTCAATACTTCTTCAATATACTTGCTTTGCCTCATTGTAATAGTCTTGTTACCATGATTACTTATAAACTCCACTTCTAAGCAATAGTGGAGCTCTTCTAAATCACTCATTTCAAATTCTTTTTCTAATATGGCCTTCATCCAATTCAACTTTTTTACATTATTAGCCAAGATGCTTAAATCATCAACATAAAGGATTACAATCAATAAGAACTCTTGAGATTGCATCACATATATGGAATGATCTGCCTCACTCCTTACAAACCCTTCATTCACAAAGAATGTGTCAATCCGTTGGTACCATGCCCTTGGTGATTGCTTGAGTCCATACAAGGATTTCTTTAACTTATAAATAAGGTGTTGTTTGTCTTCTTCAACATATCCTTGAGATTGATCTATATAAATGTCTTCTTCCAACTCTCCATTCAAGAAAGCCGTCTTCACATCTATTTGATGCATCTCCAAGTCCATTGCTGCCCCAATTGCCACAATGGTTCTAATAGTGGTGAATTTAGCCACGAGAGCAAATGTCTCATTGAAATTAACACCAATAACTTGTGAATATCCTTTGACAATTAATCGTCCTTTATATCTTACAATATTGCCCATTGAATCCCTCTTGGTTCTAAACACCCACTTACAACCAATGGAAGATCAATTTGATGGAAGTTGAGTCAATTCCCATGTTCTATTGTCCATGAAAGATTTGTATTTTTCTTTTATAGCCTTCTTCCACTTCATAGCATTTGAGGACTTCATTGCATCATATGAAGATAATGGATCAGCAAGAAGTGCAACATTGGCATGTTCTTCACTTACTTGAGGAAAAATGTGGTTCTTCTACCATTCACCAAGTGGTCTTCTTTCCTTCATAAGATATGTCCTTTCATTTGAAGAAGATTCACCTTCATGTACTCCAACCACTCTTCTAAGCTTCTTCCTTCTTAAATCTTATATTTTCTTATTCAAAGATTGATACTCCTCATCATCATCATCTTCAACATCTTCATTTCCTTCATTGTTGGTCTTAGGAATCAAAGAGACTTTCTTCTCCATCTTCTTTAGCTCTTCACCTTCATTCATGTCTCCACCATCTTCATTGTCTTCATCTTCTTCTTCTTTCTTTGCTAAATTTAAAGATGTGTCCACAACCACACCATTACTCCTACTTGGACACATCTCCAAGTGCTCATAAGCACTCTTATGCTCAATAAACTTAACATCATGACTTTTGATGATCTTCTTGGTATCCAAACACATTAGCATATATGCCTTCATACCTTCACAATATCCAACAAATATACATTTTATACCTTTTGCTTCAAGCTTGGACCTCATACAATCTGGTATCTTTGCATAAGCAATGCATCCAAATGTCCTCATGTGTGAAATACAAGGTTTCTTCCCATTCCAAGCTTCTTGTGGAGCCATTGATGTGAATGCACTTATAAGGCACCTATTCCTTGTGTATACTGCATTCACCATAGCTTCTATCCAAAATTCATATCCAAGGTTTTAAGCATGAAGCATATTCCTTGTCATGTCCACAATGGTGCAATTTGCTCTTTCAGCAACTTCATTTTGTTGTGGAGTGTAAGGAGTAGATGTTTGTCTTGCAATACCTTGAATCTTCAAATACTCATCAAAGTGTTTTGAAAAATACTCACCACCATTGTACGTGTGTAATACCTTGATCTTGCATTCACATTGCTTCTCCACATGTACCTTAAACTCCTTAAACCTTGAAAAACACTCACTCTTGGCTTTAAGGATGAAAATCCACACCTTCCTTGATAAGTCATCAATAAATGTGACAAAGTACCTTGCTCTTCCAATTGATGGTGTCTTCATAGGTCCACAAACATCCGAATGCATAATCTGCAACAACTTGCTTGCTACTGTTGCTACTCCACTTGAAAATGAGGCTCTTTGTTGCTTGCCTTGAATACAACCTTCTCAAGCTAGAGTCATGGCATTGTTGCATAATTGACCAAGATATAAGCCAATTACCATAGATTGGAGTTTCATCATGCTTTTGGCATTCAAATGACCAAGGCGACGATGTCAAATTCCAAACTTGTCTTCATCTTTTGGAAATTCAGCAAATGCCGCTACTTCAACTCCATTCACCTTCTTGCAATTGAGAATATAAAGGTTGTCATCTCTATAGCCCTTTAAAATATTATCTCCATCCAATGTCTTCACAAAGCATCCATTCATATCAAATTGAACCTTACAACCATTTGACACAAGTTTGCTCACCAAAAGAAGGTTCTTGTTCATCTTTGGCACATGTAGGACTTCCTTTAATCTGATCCTCTTGGTTTCATTTTTCACAACAATCTCCACCACAATGGAGCCAATTCCAATAGCTTGTACCATACCATTGTCTCCTAATAAAATATTTGTTATTGGAATTGCTTCATAAGTGTTAAAAGAATACTTGTATAGAGTCATGTGCTTGGTAGGTCCCAAATCAACAATCCACTTAGACATGGCAGCCATAGAAGTGCCTTCACTTGCCATGAATGCAAAATCATCTTCTCCAAATTCATCATGTACAGATCAAAAACAAAGATGACATCGATTCTCCTGCTTTGGGAACGGGAGCATCTGTGTACTGTTCAACATGCTCAGATCCAAAGAACTGTCCAGGGCACATGGGATTGTTAGCATTCTCTCTATCTCCTTTCTTGGCCTTATAGCAATTTCTTGCAAAGTGATCTAATTTTTCACAAATGAAGCAAGTTCTCACATTACTTTTTCTATTATCATGTTGGTTAGAATAGGTACCTTTGCCTTGTCTTGAAAAGAGAGTCGAGTCTTCACTTTGATGCTCCTTTTCTTTCCTTTTAGTCACTTTATGAGCAAGTCTTGCCATCACATAGTCCATTATAAGCTCCTTCAACTTGATGGACTCCAATGCTATTATAAGATAGTTGTAGGACTCGGGAAGGCTCATGAGCAAGGTCATGATAATATCACCATCTTCTAAAGGTTTGTCAACAATAGCTAGTTGATTTGCAAGAGCCTTTACCTTGTTGACGTGAGCCATAAGGGCTTCACCTTCTTCCATCTTGCAAGTGAAGAATTTCCTCCTTGTAAAAAGGATGTTGGACAAGTTCTTGCTCTCATAAATATTGCAAAGAGTCTTCCATGCTTCCGCTGGTCCTTTGCATTGGATAATGTGTGAAAAGTTGGCTTCATGCACATTCGTGGCAATCATGCCAAAAGCCTTCTTTTCATGTCTTTTGAAGTCCTTCTTCTCTTTAATACTTGAATCTATATATAGAGGGTCTTCACTTTCATCTACAATGTCCCAAAGGTCCAAAGACGCCAATAAAAATTCTACTTTCACCTTCCAATGATAGAAATTGTCACCTCTAAACTTCTCAATCACTCTCAAACCTTCACCCTCACTAGAAGCGTTCTCTAAGGAGTAGTGTATCAAAGAATATTGAGAAAAGGAGTTTTTATGTGATCAAAATTACCAAAAACAAATTTTGTACTAACAAAAACTCACAATGCCCTCTTGTGAATAAAAGAGTGATTTTTCACTCAAAACACTCTCAAGTGATCTTCTAAAGCTTCTAATTAGTATATGCACTCTTATGAACCTCTCAATCAAGTTCTTCCACTCTTTCAACTCAATATTTAATGAAATACATAAGATTAATGAAACAACTTCAATAACACAAAAAGACACTATCAAGGTCTTTCACAATGGTCTTAAACTCACTATCCAAGGAGATAAGAACCCACAAAACAATATAAGAGATCTCTAAGCTTACAAATCAAAACCACCTCTTGCCATAACATAAGCTAAGATCATACAAACTCTAATATCAGCAAATACCATAAGATCTATTCCACACAACAACAAAGACTTCATAAAACTTCAAAAAAAACTCACAAGCAAACGAGAGTGGGCCCATAACCTATTGAAGAACTAGAAGTTAGAAGCCACAACACTTTGCATTAGCAAGGTTGCACACAAAGAGAAGTGTGGAATGAGATAATTCTCACTTCCAATACCTTTTACTTATAAGTGGACTTCACATCCAATGTGCATAGACTTTATTTACATTCATCTAAAATCAATCGCCACTCGAGATCCTAAATCCACCCGCCTGTTGAGACTTTAAATCCAGCCGTCTGTTGAGATCCTAAATGTAGCCACCTGTTGAGATCCTAGCTGCCACTTAATCCCTAGTTGCCTTTTGACTATTAGAAACTTATTATGGTTAAACTCTATATTGTAATAAATTAAAGAATTGCTTGTTGAATTTTAACATGTGGTATCCATAGTTTGAGAAGAATGGAGTTTGTTTCATTGAAGAATGTTTGAAGTTATTGTATGCAACCTTAGCCAATGGTAGAAAGTCCGTCCAATCATCTTGTTGGTATTTTATACTGCAATGAAGATATTATTCCAAGATTTGATTCACTCGTTCTGTTTGACCATCAGTTTGAGGATGATAAGCGGATAAGAGGTTGATCTTGACCTTTTAAAATAAAAATAGTCCTCTCCAAAAGTTTGATATTAATTGTGGTCCTCGATCTGAAAAAATGTCATTTGGAAGGCCATATATTTGATAAATGTTATCAATAAAAAGTTTGGCTATTTCCTCTTTGGAAATACACTTATTGCACAAGATAAAGTATGCTATCTTTGTAAGACGGTCTACCACCATAAAAATTGAGTCTTTTCTATTCAAAATTGGGAGGTCTGTAATGAAGTCTGTAGATAATGATTGCCATGGGCTTTTAGGAACTAGAAGGGGTTGTAGAAATCCATATGGTTGGTGTCTTGGAATCTTTATTTGCACACAAATTTTGCATGATTGGATGAATTCTTTCACCAATTTCCACATTTGAGGCCACCAATAGTCTCTTGATATCAATTCCAAGGTCTTATTGAAGCCAAAGTGTCCAACTGCTAGAAAATCATGTTGAGCTTGAAAAATTTGAAGTCTTGTAGGTCTTGAAGGAACATATAGGAGATTCTTGAAGTATAACAATCCATCTTCCAATTTGAAATTATTGTTTTCTTCTACATGTGTATTTTTTAAATGTTGTTGGATGTTCTTTATAAATGGATCAGTTTTCATTGCTTTTTGGATTTCCATCTTGAGAGTTGTATCTGTATAGGTAGATATGGTTAATGTCTTTAATTGCAAATTAGACGGCTTCAACATGATTGAATTTTGTTGATCCAATACAATGTCTCCTATTCTTAGTGTAAGATATGATCATTGAGAAAGAACATCTGGTTTTGCCTGAAGTTTTTTTGACAATCAAAATAAATGGATCAGTTTTCATTGCTTTCTTGATACAAGATATGATCGTCGAGAAAGGACATCTGATTTTCCTTGAAGTTTTTTCAGACGATATGTAATTATAAAATTAAATCGAGATAATGACATGCTCCATCGTGCTTGTCAATGATTTAGAACTCAAGCATTCATAAAATATTTTACAAAATTTGCTCAAGAATGCTCCGGGCACCTAGCTATGGAAGACAAAAAGGAAATACACAATAATAAGATCCTAACAACTCTAATAGAATCGTAAACAATTTCTATTAAATCTTAACAATATTAATCAAACTTTGATCCAATCTTAAAGTAATTATAAAAGAAGAGTAAATGAATCATACATTAATCATAATAAATAATAACATATGAAATACTAAATTTAGAAAATAATATAAATAAAAATTTTAAAATCCTATATCAAACCTTGTTCAAATTCTAAGTCAAATCCTAAGTCAAATCCTGCTCAAAACCTAAGTCAAATCCTAAATCAAATCCTAAGTCAAACTTTGGTTAAACCTTAGTCAAACCCTAGTCAAAATCTAAGTCAAATCCTAAGTCAAATCCTAGTCAAACCTTAGTCAAAACCTAAATCAAATCCTAAGTCAAACCCTGGTCAAAACCTAAGTCAAATCCTAAGTCAAACCCTAGGTCAAATCCTATTCAAATCATAGATTAAACCCTAAGTCAAATCCTAAATCAAATTGTGGTCAAGACCTAAATCAAACCCTAATCAAATCCTAGTCAAATCCTAAGTCAAATCCTAAATCTTAAATCAAATCCTAAATCCTAAAACAAATCCTAAACAAATCCTAAATCCTAAATTAAACCCTAAACAAACCCTAAATCCTAAACCAAATCCTAAACAAATCTTAAACCAAATTTTAACCAATTCAAATCTATCCTAAAGAAAATTAGAACCTTGATATCTATTGATTAGACTATTGATCTTACTTAAAACTTTATTTATCTTTTAATCTCTTAGTCAACAACAAGCACAGCAAATTTGAAAGAAATCGAACTTATCAAATAGAAGCAAAATCCTAAAAACTTCTTGGATGTTGGCCAGCCTCCTTCTTGAACCTTGATACTAATCTTCTAGTGTTGATTTCTCCCTTCTTCACTATTCAATCAATTTCAAATCACTCATGTGTATAGAAAAACAAGTCTACTATCTATACAAATAAAAATTACTCCAATCCAATTGGCACATTGCTCAAGATTTCAAAAACCCTAATTGACCTTCAAAACTTAATTTCCAAGACCTTGACCCACTAAAACCTCAATTACGTACAACCAAACTGTTAGATTTAGCTCAAATTCATAGCACATATTCACAAAAAAAATATCTAAAAATCTATAAATTTCTACTTGTGGATCTTCTATAAAACTTTTGAAATTGCCTAAAACATTAACCCTATTTTATTTCACAATATCCCAAGTTGCCAAAAACAATTTTGACTTTGCAAAGCTATTACAAAGTCATTTCTTATCTAAATCACTCGAAATTAATTTGTATACCAAACTTCTCAAGTACATTGCCTAATTCCAATCTTTGATCTGCAAAAACCTCATGGATCTGCCGTAGGCATATAGTTTTGTGCCTCGGGATCTGATTTCAACCCCAGCTCATAACCGATCCTTTCTGTGCATCTATTTCGAGATTTTTGTGGTAAGTTTTTTTGAAACCTATTCTTAATTCCTTCTTATATATGCCTATATCTTTTTATTTTTCAATCTACTTTGTTTTGCCTTACTTATGGCCCTACAAAATAAATAGAAGCTCATTTGTAAAAAGGGCAGTATTAACACTCATTAATTTTATTCCCTTTTTACTATTATCTATTTTTCTAAGATAATTTGCTACAATATTTTGAACTAAGATCTTCTATAATATACTATTTCCACACTCTTTCACCTAATAGTCACATTACATCACGACAGCGGAATACTTCTAGATGTAATTGACCATCATCACCGGTTTGAGAGAATATAGATCCGAATGCAAAATCTCAGGCATCCGTTTTCAGAATGAATGGTTTTGTTGGATCTACATGGACAAGTATAGGAGTAGAAGTAAAAGATTCTTTTAGCTTCTTGAATGCTTCTTCAATCTTATTATCTCAAATAAATTTTTCTTTACCTTTGAATCACGTTAATGGAGCCACAATCTTGGAATAATCTTTGATAAAGATTTTGTAGAAATTTACAAATCCTAAGAAATATTATATATTTTTATTTGATGACAGTTGTTTCCAGTGCATAATAGTTTGTATCTTCTTTGGATCCATAGAAATCTCATTTTTTGAAGCAATATATTCCAAAAATTCAACTGATGGTTGGTGGAAAGAACATTTTTTTAATTTGGCATATAATCGACTTTCTCGTAGTTTCTCTAATATCTTCCGTATATGATATTCATGCTCTTCTTCATTCTTAGAAAAGATCAAGATATCGTTTAAATACATGACTACAAAGTCATCTAAGTATTCTTGTAAGATATCATTCATCATATGTTGGAAGATTGCAGGTGCATTTGTAAGTCCAAAAGGCATAACATTATACTCGAAATGTCCATACCTTGTGCGAAATGCTGTCTTCCATTGATCTCCTTCTTTAATCCTGACTAGGTTGTAGGCGCTTCTCAAAAAAATCTTTGTAAAAATCTTTGCTTATCCTAATTATTCCAATAATCCTAAGATTAATAGTATTAAATAGCAATTTTTTATAATTACCTTGTTCAGACCTCGATTGTCAACACACATACGTAAGGAACCATCCTTCTTTTTTACAAATAATATAGAAGCTCTAGCATGTGATTTTGAATGTCGAATAAAATTCTTAGCTAGATTTTCATCAATATATTGCAAGGCTGTAAGCTCCGTTTGTGACAAATTGTAAATTGGACCAAATGGAGGTTGAGCTCCATCTTATAATTTGATTAGACAATCATAAGGATGATATTCGGATAATATGTCTGTTTTTTTCTTTTCAAATATGTCTTCTAGGTCGTGATATTAACTAGGAATTTCTTACTTTAGTTACTTCGTTGGATCTTTCTTGAAATAGCATACAATGCAAATGCATCTTTTTTTTTTGTTCCTTGCATAAATGCTTTAGTTTTAAAAAATAGAACAATACCTCGTTTCTTCTTTTGATGTGTGGATCTTGACAAAATCTTTTGTGTACTCTAATTAATATCAAGATTATGTAGCTCAAACCTAGGAAGTCTAATGACAATAAGATTTGTCGAACATCAAATAATGTTGAAAATAATTTGTGATATTTGATCTGCTAGTATTACTTCAAACGGTTTGGTTTCTTCGACAACATCTCCTGATGTAAGGTTTCATCCATCAATGACTTCAACAGGTATATGATGGATCTTCTTTATAAGTAGTAGATTGTGCTCGGTTACAAATTTCTTATTTATAAAGTATGTTGAGGCTCCAGTATCTAAAAGGACTTTAGTAGAAATTTCTTGTTTCAAGGTTCTTATATATACAAGAAGTATAAAACAAGATGTTGGATCCGATGGTAAAAAAAGACCTTTTTTTGGTGCTTTAGATTTCGGGGTATTCAACCGCAAGGTCCGTACTGTGGTTAGACGTCTTTGTTTTTCGACCTTTATAATTTGGATATTATACCTCGTGCCTTGAATTCTCTAAACTTATTTGCTATCATGTGATTGGGTCTTCCACAATATAGGTATAAATTCTCTTACCAACATCTAGTCTTTTTTACTAGTGTTAATGGCTTGAGTTGAGTCGAATGAAATTGCATAGATTCAAGGTATGTTAATCGCTTTTCCAATACTCTTGAAGATGTAGTAGTCATACCTTGATAGGTATTGTTGAAAATTGATTGTATTTCTTGTCGTAGTTTAAATAGGCAATTGTCACAAGTAATAGCTTGAGCTATGAGTTCCTCTAAACTTTCAATTTTTGGCATCATGATCAATAAATTCTTTACATTATCTTTTAGGCCATAATGAAATCAAGTCATAAAAGCCTTATCATTCCAATCAAGATCACAAGTAAGTTGATGAAATTTTACGGCATAAATTGCAGCTAAATGTTGCCCTTGTCGTAGATTTTGGATCTTCCTCTCTACCACCGTCTCTCGATCACTGTCTCCAAATGCAACAATAAATCTTTCTATAAAAGCTTCTAAGTTGTATAAGATCAGAGAAATCTTTTCCAATAGTGGTGCAAACCATAATTGAGCACTTCCTGATTAAAAGGTGCCTATAAAAGTGACTTGAGTGAATCAATCTAGATAACGAGATGGATATAGTCATGAGTAAAGTTGCACTTGTTGTACAAACCCTTGAAAGTTGGATCTTGTTCCATCAAACTTATCAGGCATACTAGCTTTTGGTTCTTTTATGACAACCTTTGGAACTTCTGGAGAAGTCGTATGCATAGCTTGTCTATCGCTTCCTTCTTTTAATTGAATAATTTTTTATTATAAGTTATGAATCTCTCGCTTAATTTTTTCAAATACTTGCTCCAATTCTGATTCTTTTCTTGGATTGCAGAAGAATGTCATTTCTTCTCATACTGTATCCAATAGGGCTCAAAGATCTATAAGTATTGCCATTGTATTCTCTGTTTGTAACGATGCACCTCCATTAATCTGATCTATTTCCATCTTAAAAAACAAAAAAATCGATAAAATATTAACATTTTCTATATTAAAATGAATATTTTGAGATAATTAGTTTAGAGAAGGATAATCCACAACCTCTAAAATATAGTGACACAACTTAAGAAAGGAGTAATCCATTCTTTTCAAAGAAAAATCAACTACAACAAATAAGCATATTATCACGAACATAAGATTTATTCCAGTAAATTATCTAAATAATATAGACCAATAGAAGTAAATAAAATAAGTTGATTTGATAATATCTGATAAAGAAGCTTTCTAGAAGCTTCATAGATGTGAAATCACCTTTATACATGTCTATAGGTGATTGATAGGTTAAAAACTTGGTCAACAAGCTATCCACATGGCGCACATGTTGGTAGCTTGCGGAACAAGCCAAATACGTGGCGCACATATGAGAAACTTATCTTGCAAGTTTGACATGTATCTTGCAAATTAGACATGTGTATGAGATCTTATAGAATACCGCCACGTAGCTCTTAGTTAGATAGTATTTATAGAGGCAAGAGTGAAGCCCTCTTCACTCTTGTCAACTCCTTTCTTGATCCTAATCTAGTTTCAAGAGTCTTCATGTTTCCAGTCTTTGGCAATAGCCATTCTAGTTTTCTTTTGAATATACACACTTTCTTATTCTTATTTTGTGATTTTACTTTGATATAATTTTTATTAGATTATATATCTTTTTCTAGTTCATGTCCTTGACAGATTGACAAGAGTACACTTATAATATCATAGCTTTGTCTTGTCTTGATTTAAGAGTGGATTACCCCTTTTCTCTTGATAAGACAGAAGCATTTTAAAAGTTGCGGATTATCCTCTTCTAAACTGATATTATTCCTAGTATTTTCTTTGTTCTCCCTGTTACTTATCTCAAGTAGTATTATATATTTTTTGAAGTGTTATCATGGTCGAGCTTGCCGAAATGAAGAGTGCAATGGCACAAATGCAAGAGCAAATAAGAGAATTGATACTTGCAATGCATCAACTCACTGTACCTCCACAAGGAGCAACAAGGTCACCAAATAATGAAGATATAGATATGATTAGAGCTGCTTCAACATATACACTAAGCCATATAATTCCTCCTACATTGGAACATCATCCAAGCATCAGAGAATCAAAAATTGGTCTACCTGAGAAGTTTGATGGCACAAGATTCAAGTTTCGAGGATTCATCAACCAAGTCCAACTGGTGATTGAATTGCAACCGCAAAGTTTTCCAACCCCAAGATCACAAGTCAGATTTATTGGTACACTACTTTCAGGTTCTGCCTTATCTTGGTTTTCATCTTTTCTGGAACGACGTGATTCAATATTGGATAATTTAGAAGCTTTCTTAGCAGAATTTTGATCTATGTATGGAGAACATGATGCAACTCGTGTTGCAACCAACAAGCTTCGTATCCTACGATAAAGCAATTGATCAGTGACATTATATGCTTCACAATTTTGACAACTAGCAATCGATATCAAGTGGGACGATGCTACACTCATCAGTCAATTTTTCTATGGATTACAATATGAAGTGAAGAAATTGATGTTGAACTTATCCGATCCTCAAACATTGAGTCAAGCAATAGACTTTGCGGTGAAGTGTGATAATCGGCTTTTTGAATTTAGATCTGAAAGTCGTACAAGAGAACCTCAACGACATTATAATTCAGTGGCAGCACCAATGACTTCTCAATATGTACCTTCAGAAGTCAAGGACATGCAAATTGATGCTATACGTTTCAAGCCGCTTACTGAACAAGAAAAGACTCGACGTCATCAAGAAGGATTATGCTTGTATTGTGGAGAACCTAAACACACTGCTCAAAAATGTCCAAAGAAACAACGCAACCACAAGATGAAGAGTACGACTGTCAAAGAAGACAATATGTCGAAAAACGAGTTTGTCTAGCTACAATAAGGACCATGCGGCTAGGATCTTGTACAATTTCTAATAAAGATCCTATCCTCTCTTCACAACCATCTCCTTGTTTTATAATAGATGTGTATTTAGGACATAATAACTACAAAGCCTCTGTCTTAATAGATTCGGGAGCCTCGGCTTGTTTTTTAGATGAAGAATTTGCTAAAAGCCATAAAGTACAGATAGTACAAAAATCTAAATCCATACACGTAGAAGTCATAGATGGTTATTCTTTATCTTTTGGAGATGTTACTCATGAAACACTTCCTCTAGATGTAATAGTAAATAGGTATAATAGTTGCATAATTATTAACATAATTAGATCTCCATCTATTCCAGTTATTCTTGGTCTATCATGGTTAGAAAAACACAACCCTCGTATAGATTGGATTTCTTATACTCTGAACTTTTCTAAAAGTATAGCTAACAATATAGTTAATCAAGTAAGAAATCATAAGTCTAGTAGAATTAAACCTGCGTTTGTAGGTGCAAGAGCTTTCTTGCACGCTGCAGAAGAAGGATCACCTTTTGTCATTTATGCTACACCTATTTCCAACGATGGAAAGACTTCAAGTAGCATTCCAAGTCAGTATCAAGATTATCAAGACGTTTTCGAGAAAAAGAATGTAAATATTCTTCCAGAGCATCGTCCATATGATTGTTCAATCGACCTTAAAGAAGGAACTCAGCCACCATTTGGACCAATCTACAGTTTATCACAAGATGAATTGGCTGAACTCAAGGCGTATATTGACGAGAATTTGGCCAAGAATTTCATACGTCATTCTAAATCTCCACCAGGAATTCCAATTCTATTTGTGAAAAAAAAAGATGGATCATTGGGGATGTGTGTTGACTACCAAGGATTCAACAAGTTCACAATCAAGAACAGATATCCATTACCTTTGTTATCAGGACTCCTTGACCAGTTGAATCAAGCTATGATCCATACAAAAATAGATCTAAGAGGAGCATATAATCTAATACGTATCGAAGAAGGAGATGATTGAAAATTTGCATTTCGAACCAGGTACGGATATTTTGAATATCATGTCATGCCTTTTAGACTTAGAAATGCACCAGCTGCTTTTCAACATCTCATGAATGATATTTTTCATGAGTTTTTAGACAATTTTGTCATCTGTTATCTAGACGATATTTTGATCTATTCTAAGAACACAGAAGAATATGAAATACATGTTCCTCAAGTATTACAAAAACTTAGAGATGCGGGATTGTACGCCAAGATTGAAAAGTGTGTATTTTACACTACTTAAGTTGATTTCTTAGGATACATCATTTCAAATGATGAATTGGAAGATTCCAAAGATGGTAAGAGATGTCCAATACTTTTTGGGATTTGTCAATTATTATCGAATCTTCATCAAAGACTTCTCTCGCGTTGCAGCTCCACTTACATGTTTGATTTATAAAGACAAACTCCAATAGAATCAAGAAGCGGAAGCAGCATTTGAAGCTTTGAAGACATCGTTTGTTTTTGTACCAATCCTATATTATGTAGATTTTTTCAAGGCATTTTTTATGGAAACAGACGCATCATATTTTGCTTTAGATGCGATTTTGTTACAAATGGAAATAAATGACAAACTTCATCCAATAGCTTTTTATTCAAGAAAATTCTCAGCAGCCGAGATCAATTATGAGATCCACGACAAAAAACTTTTTGCAATCGTGGATTCTTTTCAAGAATGGCGTCATTATCTAGAAGGCGCTTCGAGTCCAGTCACTGTGTATACAAATCACAAGAACCTTGAGTATTTCATATGGGCACGCATGTTGAATTGTCGTCAAGCTCGTTGGAATATGTCTTTATCAAGATTCGAATTCATTATCACTTATTGGCTTGGAAAACAACAAGGTTTGTCTGATGTTCTTTCTAGAAATTTTTATTTTGTACCAAAAGAACAAGATGCAGCTTTTGAAGAACAAAGAATGGTTCTCTTGAAACCAGAGCAATTTTATCTTTGAGCAATAAAATCAACATTGACTGTTGATTCAACTTTTTTGAAGCAAATTCAATCAAGTATGTCCTGAGACCCTCTTGTTTATGATATCAAGAATAATTCTTCCAAATCTCATGATTCTTCTAAATTCGAGTTCAAGAACAATCTACTATATTTCGAAGGACGTCTATATGTTCTAGAAGGAGAAGCACGTTTACGTGTTCTTCAAACACATCATGATTTTTGAGCGATAAGACATTTTGGATACAATAAGACTTTGGAATTTATATCAAGAGATTTTTGGTGGCCTCAAATGTGGAAGGCAGTCAAAGACTTTGTACAATCATGTGATATCTACTCAAGATCAAAGACTCCTCGTCATCTACCTTTTAGACTTCTTCAGCCATTACCTATTCCAGAACATCCATGGTCTTCTGTTTCTATGGATTTCATCACAGATCTTCCAAGCTCAAGATCTTATGACTCTATATTTGTGATAGTAGATTAGTTCACCAAGATGGCACATTTTGTGCCATGCATAAAATCTATCACACGTGAAGAAACAGCTAAGTTTTTCATTGATAATATCTATCGCTATCATGGGTTACCTAAAAATATTATATTGAATAGGGGAACTTAATTTGTGTCAAGATTTTGGAAAACCCTTTTTAAGATCTTAAAAATGGACATAAAGTTATTTTCAGCTTTTCATCCTCAAACTGATGGAGAAACAGAGCACGTGAACTAAGTCTTGTAGCAATACTTAAGGTGTATCATCAACTATCAATAAAATGATTGGATAGCTCTTCTGCCATTGGCAGAATTTGCTTATAATAATATGATACATTCTTCTATGCAACAAACACCTTTCTTTGCCAATTATGGTTATCACCCACGACTTGATGCTTTTGACTTTTCAAAAGTTGATAATCCAGCAGCAGAAGATTTGGAAAATCGTTTGTCAGAGCTACATGCAATAATAAAGGTGCAATTAAAAGAAGCTCAAGAACGACAAAAAACAAATGCAGATGCGTATCGCAAGGAACAACCACAATTCAATGTAGGGGACAAGGTATGGTTACTTCGTCGTAATATCAAGACTACTCGTCCTTGTGATAAGTTGGACTATTGTAGGCTTGGACCTTTTCATGTGCGGAAACGAAATCAATCTAGTTGCATGCTCGATTCGCCTCACCGTAGTCCATGTGAAGATCCATCCTTGTTCCACGTTGTCAACCAGTATGTAAATTAAAGCATCTTTGTGAAAGATATAAAGAATATGGTAAAATAAAAGATTAACATTAGAAGAAGAGGATGAAAAGAAGGGTTGTACTTATAATATATCTTGAAGGTTGTAATATTTATACTTAAGCTTCGAGGATGATAGTGGAAGCCAATTTCTTTAATTTCTATTTGAAATTCCTTAGCGATTGCCAATCCGAAGCAATTTCTGAGTGAAGTCAAGTGGATTCAAACCCACGTCAACTCCAAAGTAGCTAAGAACTTAACCACACAAGCTTCTTTGACTTGGCAGTGAAGGATGTAGTTTTTTCTCTTTTATCTCTAATCTAATCTTAAGTGTTTTTTCTACTTATTAGATTTTTTTCTATTTTATCTTAGATCTACTTTACCTTTATTCTCTTCTATTTTAGATCTAAGCTTAAATGTTGTGGGCTGAAATTAGAAGAGAAGTTGGTAGAAAAATGGTAGTAAGAAGGTAGAATAGAAATTTACCTCAAAAAGTGAGATTCCTTCAAATTAATCCAAAAGAAAGGATTGAAGAGGAGGAAAGATATGGCTGAGGTGTCTCTTTGACCAAGGGAAGAAGGAAGACCAGGCCGGGAGGACAAGAGGGGGGTCGTGAAGAAGAAGAGGAGGTTCTTTTTGGAGAGATAGGGTTTCCTTTTGATAGGCAGTATACGTTTTTGTATGTAGAAGAAGCTTAGAGAGGATTTTAAGTGAAATTTTTTGTGGGTTTGTAGTAGACAAGATAAAGAACATATAGAAATAATTTTCATGTCTTTTGGTTAAGTATCAAGGGAGATATGAGTCGTCAAAGTTGCAGGTGTTTAAGACTAGGGCAGTGAGGTTTACTAAATTCCGGGCCTCGGCTCTTGAGAACCATTTGGACTTTAGAGGCAAAATTTGTTGGGGTTGTGTTTCTTATTGAGTTTACTACTTTGAATCAAAATCTTAAGTCAATATGATCTTTGAGCAAAGAGTTATGAGTGAAATTGTAACCGGATGTAGGTGAAAAGAGAAATAGAGTGAAAGCAGAATTGGGGTTTGTATGGGCAGAGTGTGTGGGTGGGTTTTTTTGGGTATGAATGAAGTTAGGGAGTGAATTTGAGTGTGAAATTTGATAGACGTGATCTAAGCAAGTTAAGAAAGAGATGAGGGTAAGTTTGATACTCATTTATCTTATTAAAAAAATGTTATGCTCTTTCAAAGTGATAGGGGTCTATTTCTAAGTCAGTGAAGTTTGGGGGAGCATATCTTTGTGATCAAAGTAGCATTTTGAGTAAAATTTATTGGGATTTGTAGATATATGAGTCTATTAAGTTGTGTAAAAAACTGATTGCTATTGGAGTTATGGTTAAAGAATTATGAGGAAATTTGTAGTCGGATCCAGAGTTGGTAGAAGACAGAATTAAAGGAGAAGGGTAGAGTCTATAACTCTATTTCCAAGAGGAGTTTTGGAGCAAAAATTGGAGGATATTTACAACATAAAGCAAGCAACAAGCCTACCAAATTTCAATACTTGGGGTTTTGATAATGAGGAGCAATGAAGGTGTGAAGCAAAGGGGGTCCAGAATCAAAGGCAGCATGGAGGGTTTTCTTTGACAACATGGTTCTCTCCAACCACATGAGCTATAATCAAAAGGATTATGGGGTTTGCTTCTTTACTTCCTTAAGTACTTTGTGTTCAAATTTTGCTTCAATTGATATGATATCCTAGGATTTATGGGCAAATTTGAAGGCAGGTTTTTAAAGGCAGAATATGGCAAGATTAATAAAGTATGTTTTTATGTAAAATCTTCAGTTTTATGAACTTTATGAATCTCTTCTTGCACTTAAGAAACGAGAGGCACAAAAGACCCAGTGTTTCTTAGGGCTAAAGACTCTCACCGACCAACGATGTCCTTTGCTTTCGAGCCATACAAAGGCCAATGGACATACAAGGAAGAAGACAAATATCAGCGCCTCTTGTAGAAGTGAACAACAATGAAGAATTTGAGATTGAAGAGATTTTAGATTCAAGGCGGCGCCGAAATCGACTGGAATATCTTGTGCATTGGCAAGGATACGATATTAGTAAATGCACACGGGAGCCATCAAAGAATCTAATAAATGCATCAATAAAAGTTAATATATTTCATCAACGACATCCATCAAAACCAAGATAAATACTCAAGAAAATCTTCACTATAAAACAAGGCAGGTTCTATAGAGGTTTCATCCTATCTTGTATCATTGTTTGTCATTAGATTTGCTTGTCCTAAAGAGATGGAGGATCAACAACCAGCAAATTCAGTTCAAGAGCCATCATTTGCTGATTTATCGGACGAGACATTACGATTATCACAACCAATAAGACGACGGAATAGAAATGAAGAGCCTCAAGAATGACATGTCTTTCTTCGGAGTGATGGCGAAATACAATGTGTTTGGTATCATGACCTTGGAAGAGACTCTCAATGTTTGGTGATACTTTTAGAGGTAGGAACTACTCCTGATGGTGTTTCTAATATTTTTTTTGAAGGAAGTTATGAAGGCTTCAACAATGATCAAATAACAGGGTGGTCCTCTCGCCCTGCTATGGGACATTATCAATGGCTGAAAGGACCTATCAACTACCTTCAAAGGGAACAAAGATGAGAATATGTGGCAAGCACAATTCGACGTATCTTAGACTTTTTCAACATATAATCACAGTTCCTCGTGGAACTTGTCCCTAGAAGGGGGGATAATATCACGGACATAAGATTTACTCCAATAAATTATCTAAATAATAATAGACCAATAGAAGTAGGTAAAATAAGTTGATTTGATAATATCTAATACAAAAGCTTTCCAGAAGCTTCATAGACGCAAAATCACCTTTATACATGTCTGTAGGTGATTGATAGGTTAAAAACTTGGTCAACAAGCTAGCCACATGGCGCACATGTTGATAGCTTGCAGAACAAGCCAAGTACGTGGCGCACATGTGGAAAACTTGTCATGCAAGTTTGACACGTGGCTTACAAATGAGACACCTGTATGAGGTCCTATAGAATACGTGATAGGGGTGAGAGAATCACCGCCTTTAGCCAATGGGCTTCTGTTGCCACTAATTACTCAAGAAAGATTCAAGTATAATCAAAACCCCCAATTTTATATAAAAGAGATCTCCATAGGGCTATTACACCCAATACACAAGCCTAATTTCCTCAAACCACTCAAAACATAACAAAATACTCTAAACCCTCATTCTCCCGTAGGAAGGGAATTTTTCCCGAACTTCAATAACCTATAACTTTTAATCCAACCGTCCAAAACTACTCCAAGTTTACATGAAGTACTGATATATTCTTCACAACTACCACCACAAATTTCAACCGTCGATTCATTATCGATCTTTAGATATCGCCAAAACCCTAGCAGTAGCTTTAAACCCTTGTTTACAAACACCTGTGTACTAAATTCTTTATTTCTCACAATCTAAGAGTCCAAATGCTATGAAACTTTGATGTATAGCTTCTTAGCACAATAATACACCTTCTTGGAAATTTTTAGACAAAAATTCGTCCAAAACTTAAGATATGGAAAACCCCATCACCATCAACAAAACGGTCTACTTACTGCCTTGGAATTTAATGCGCTGTCTTCAACTCTTCATATCTCCTTCGTCTAAACTCAAAACTTAAGAATTCCTTCGTAACAGACGTAGATCTTGAAATCACCTTTCCAACCGCACCGTCCGATCTCCAAAAACCTCCGTATAACTCCGCAAAATCCCAAAAGAGTGACAGTATGTATGAAATCCACTCTTTAACTTTGAACAAGTATAACTTCTTCACCCTAACTCCAAATCGCCTAAAATTTCCTCTCAAACTATACCCAAAACCCTAAACTTTACAACCCTACCTCTGAAATTGCAAATCCTCCTTATGAAGTCGCCGAAACCCTTGTTAAGGTCGCGGGCAGCCTCCTCAAAGCCCATTGGGCATGGTATTCGACCAATAGGGATGAAGTTCCCTATTCCTTCCCTTCATCCGACCATGGCTTGATTTCATCCCTCCCAATTAGCCTCTTACTAGCTTGAATTTTCATCCTTAAGTCCCAACCTTCTCTCAAGGCTTCATACTAAACATTTAGATCTTATAATTTTTAAATACCATTACTAAAATAAGTAAAATAAAATAAAATAAAGTTTCTTCTATCAACCATTTTTAATTCTTTTGTTTCCTTTTTGCAGATTGTAACTATTTTGTGTTTTTGTAGGCCAGTGCGACATTGAAATCATATATATTGCTCTTAATCACTTACAAGTTCATCAACCTCTTGCTCTTGGCTCAAGTATTGAGGTAGAAATTCTTCAAGATTTTCTACTTCAAATCGTCCATCTCTTCTCTTGAAAGCTTTCACCCTCTTTCCAGCTACTGGAATTCTGATAACAGCTCCATCTAGCTCCCGTAAGGAATACGTAGCATTATCATTAACTTTAAATACTACATATGGCCCAAACCATTTCTTTGCAAATTTCTTCACAGTGCTATGTTGATGCTCTAAGCTGCTATCATAGATAAGAACCCAATCTCCAACTTGAATAGGCTTAGGTCTTAGCTTGTGGCTCCTATCAAACCTCTTCTTATTTCCCAGTCTTGCTGCCTTTAACCTTTCAGTTGCAATCTACAAGTCCTTAGGTAACCTTTTCAACTGTTGGATGCGAAGTTCTAATAATCTTTCTCTATTGATGCCATCTTTCCAAGACAAAAACATCCACGTAGGGTGGATTTCCTCAATTGGCATCATAGGCTTTTGTCCTAACATCAACTCCGTGGGCATATAACCAGTGACAGTACTATGAGTAGTCCTGTCAGCCCACAAAGCAAATGGAAGCAATTTAGGCCATTGAATTGGCCTACCCTTGCATGCCTGGACCAATGCTTGAATGATGGAAGGATGACCCCTCTCACTTTTACCATTTGCCTCAGGATTATAAGAAGTAGTCAATTTGAGTTGAACTCCATACCTATTAAAGAATTTCCGTGCTTCAACAGCATCCAACTCTCCTCTATCAGCTCTCATCCTTCCAATGCTTCCATATCTACTGAAGATGTCTTCGAGTATAAATCTGCATACTGCTTCAGTGGTCTTGGCCCTCAATGCCCTTCCTTCAACATAATTTGATAGCTCTTCTCTTGCCAATACCAAATATTTCATGCTCCAAAGTCCTAATGGCATAGCTATCAAATCAATTACACATTGAAAATATATAGCAGGTGGATAAGTAGGATGTAATCCATCTCTATGTCTGACCTTAGATTGTAACTGACACTCTGTACATGAATTTACAAAATCTTCAACATCTTTGTATAAGCCCTTCCACCAATATCTTTCCTTGATCTTTGTATAAGTGGACCAAACTCCCTCTATGTCTGCCCAAAATTATTGTCATGAAATTCTTCAAAATTTTTATTCTTGATGCTTAAAATTACACCACTCCTCAGTAGGATTTTTGTCCTCTTCAAAGCATTGGAAGCAACATATCCATCGCTTAGCAAATAAGCATATGACTGGTGCTTGATATCTATGAAGGTCTTATCCATCCAATCTTCTTGCCTCTTCATTGTGCTCAAATAGATTCCAATATTTTTCAGTTGGCCTACATATAGATCTTCATAGAAGATTTGAACATCATCTCCAAAATCCATTCTATTAGTAACAAACGAATATTCATAGCTCCTCTTTTCTTGATATTCATCTTCTTCTTGTGCCATCATTCCCTCCTCAAAGGTATATCTAGCTCTAGATAGCATGTCTGCCATCGAGTTCTTTTTACCAGTGATATGTATCAATATTCGATTCAATGTTTTAATGTAGGCTATCCATCTCAACATAGCAATGTCTGGAGTAGTGCAGTTGATTACCATTCCAAGTAAAGGCAAACAATCTGTCACCAAAATCACACTAGCTCCAATCAAATAATTCCTCTCTGCCTTTAGAGCAGTGAATGCTCCCCAAAGCTGCCTTTTAACTTGTGGATAAGCCCTTTGTCTTACTGTAAGAATCCTGGCTCCAAACCTTATAGCAAATCTCCTTCCTTCTCCATCATCTTGTCCAATAGCCCACCCAATTGCTGTAGGACTTGTATCCACTGTTACAACCACTGGTCTCCCACATTGATAATCTACTTGTCTTAGGATAGGTGGTGAGCTCAAAATCCTTTTCAAATTTTTCATGGCTATCTTTTGTTCATCTTCCAAGATAAACCTTCTTCCCTTCCTCAATAATTTGTATAGTGGCTCTGAGATATGTGCAAAGTGAGGCACCCAAATGTGATAGAACACACATGCACCCAAAAATCTTCTAACTTCTGTAACACTTCCACATGCCTTTATTCTAGATATAGCATCAACTTTTTCAAGGTTTGGTTTTCTACCATACCTGCCACACATGTGTCCTACTACCAAAATCTCACCAACTCCAAAACTTGATTTCTCCACAGATAATGTCAGATTAACTGACTCAAGTTTCTCCAATATCCGAGCCACATCTTCAATGTGCCGCTTGACAAACTGCCTGTAATCTTTAGTATCCATAGTCTCATCCTTGTCTTTCTCTTTACTTCTTTTTATAGGTATATCATCCAAAAATGGAATCGTCTTCTTAGGTACAAACTCATTTAATATTTGATTCATAGCATTTTGCATATGAGCCACAGAGTTAGTTGCACCTTGAGGTAAGGTGCGCATCCTCATTAATCCCAAAGGAGTTTTCATAGTAGTCAAGTCTCTATTTTCCTCAGCCAACTGAAACTGATCATACCCAGAATACAAGTCTTCGATAGAATAGATGGCATGGCCTGCAAATTGTTCAGCTACTTCATCCACCACGGGACCTGACCCCATATTTCAAATAGTCACCCTATTTGCTGGTTGCATATCTTGAATGAACCTCAATGCCCCTGACTTCTTAGGTACTGTGAACCATCTGTTAGAATAAGGAGCAATTGAAGGTTCAAGGATATCCATTCCCACCTTCTGTTTTAATAATTCTATTAACTTGGGAAGTAAAGCTCTAGGTACAGGTATAGGCTTCAAATTCCATGGAACATGTGGTATGGTGAAAATTACCATAGGTGTTACAACACTAGGATCCACACACCCAATCTCATCAGGAGTTAAAGCAAATGCCTTACCATGTCTAATAAGCATTTCTTGAAACGCCATCCTTTCTGGCAATGTCAAGAAATCACCCCCTCCAATCTTCAGCTTAGCCAATGACTCCTCCGTAAACTGATGTCCAATTTTGCGTTTCTCTCTCAACCGTGGTTCCATGATTGCTTGCTTGATGTGCTCCATAGTATCAAATGGTAATTGAGTAGCTACTGGTTTCACTTTTTTGGCTACAGTCTTATACTTGGTTTGCACAATGGCCTCAGGTTTCAATCCATAGCTTGTAGCAATTCTAGCACATGTTATAATTTCCTCCAACTCCTTATAAGTCTTCCATGATTGTACCTCCACTATAACATCTTCATCCATCTTTGTAGCTAAGTTCTCCATAACTTGTATCAATCCATCTTCAAACCCAGCTTCTTCCAATATTCCAACTATAGATTCATCACTCGAAACTAAACCCACTCTTTTTAAGTTTTTCTCTTGCTTCTTTACTCTTCTCTTATTCACAGAATCTAAATCTTCAACCCTTTGCATACTCACAAATCCATTACCACTCAAATTCAAAAATCCAAAACTCAAATTGTCTACATTGGGATTGGCAGATGATTCATTTGCACCCATGTATTCCCATCCTACAAGGGTGCTCTCTAGAAATCCACAAATTTAATTTCTGGATCTAGAGGCATGTCCCTCAATTGCGCTCTATGCCTTTCATGAATAGGTTTCACTGTGATAAATTGCACAATCTTTTTCCCATCACAGCTACGAATCCTGGCATAATGTGAGCCATCATCCAAGACTCTAGTTTCCATTCTAGCAGCTGTAATATAAGGTTGACCAAGTATTACCGGATATGTAGCAGAATTTTGTACAAAGAAGTTCTGTTCCACTTCCACATCTCCAATCCTAATCTTCACAGCTGGACAAGCTCCATATAAATCACCTTGCTGGTTATTTGCAGCTCTAATCACCCAGCCATGGTTGATATCGATTGGCCACTTACTCTTTTCATACTCCCGCCTGGACATGATGTTGATTTCTGATCCATGATCAACTAAAGCTAAAACTGTGTCCTTACAGTTTCCCAACCTCACATAAGTCTCTGTCGTAGCTCTAGCCCAATAAGGAACTGAGTAGATATTATTTTCCAACTCGTCACCATCTTCTTTTGAGAAGCTAATAACCCGTACTTCCTGTGTAATCTTCTTTTCTTTGTCAGATTCCTTAAGTATGTCATTTGTTTGATGCCCTTCTATATCCTTTGCATGATTGATGTGAAGTCTATTCTCCATATCACCCTTGCTTCCAAACTCTGGTAATGCAGTCTGTACAAAAACCTGCCCTATCTCCTCTTCCTCATCCTTAGTCACACGAGTATCCAATGCTTCTACCATGATAGCTTCAGCTGTCATTTGCCTCTTTCTTTTTATCACATCAATGATTAACTCATGGAAATCTCTCTTGGCTATACCAAGAGCTTCTCTTAGAGTGAATTCAATCTTAGCATCCAAAATTTTTTCCTCCAAGATACTCTTCATATCTGTAGATGTTTCAATATCAGATTGAAGCTTGTAGGCAAGATTTTTACCTTTAGTTTTATATGTGCCATCCTTCTCTTGCTCTTTCTCCTTCTCCCACCACTCTTTTGGTGGTGGTG